>JANHAO010030784.1:0-10079 GCA_026873985.1 Saraca asoca
TATTATTTTTTATTTCACTACTTGGCTTTTAAGTATCTCTATACTAATGTTTCATGTTTTGTAGGTTTATTCCTTCCACAAATTTGATGAGCATTATTTCGGCTGTTGTCAAGCCCCAGTATGATTAACCTTGGACTTGTTAGAGTGAAATATCTAATACAGTGCACGAGATGTATTAGCGAGAGTTTTAGGTCAAATTAACATTTAATTTAAGATTTTTTCAATTATATTTTATTTATTATATTTACTAATGTTTGTTTTATTGGTTTAGAAATGTTATACATGGGATCCGCTAGATGAACCTAAGATTAGATGGATCTGGAGGCATAAGAGTGCTGACACTCTTCGTGTAAACTTAGCCTCCATTCATAATAAAAAATCTAAGGGGATATGGTTGTCTGCTAACATCCTTCAGGCTTTGCGAGATAAGTGGAGTAGTGACCCCAAGTTCAGACAAAAATTAGAGATAAATAAGAAGAACCGCTCTATTAGTGAGGGTGGATGTTTGAACCAGGGTGGTTCCATTTCTATCTCCGAGCATAAGTGATGAAATATAAGTTATTTTATCTAACTAAATTTTCTTATTATTTTTGTGTCCCTAAATAGTTCATGAGTTTGTTTGTTTATTACTACGGTTTCAGGGACTGTAGCTAGGGAGAGATCTTACCATGTCGGAGCTTTTTGCGAAGTTGAACCACGAGTAGGAGATGAACTAGTGGTCAATCGAGAGGGCTGCACAGACTTATGTAAGTTTCTCTAATTAAAACATAAAAAATTAGATTCTTATTACAATTTAATTTGATTCTTTTTCTTTGGAAATAAAACTTTTGTTAATTTTCTTCTGCTTTGAAAATCATATGCAGGCTTCTTTTGAGAGATTACTGGGGGAATCCCAGTCAGCCTCAAGAGGGTCATCTGTGGACGAATCTCTCTTATTTTTCCAGGCTACTGGTGGAAAAAATAAGAAGGGTAGGGCATTTGGTTTTGGATCAGAGGTGGCCCACTATTCATCTTTAGGTCCTGGGTCCGCGTCTGGGTCACAGACATCTGCCACCCGGCATGACTCTTTGATCAACCCTCAGTTGTAGGATCGTATCAAACAACTAGAGACCCAGGTGTTGGAGTCTCAACAGGCTGTCCAGTAGGCCATCCAGCAAGCTGTCTCTATTTTCATGAGTGAGTTGGTTATACTTAAGCAGTAATTTAATTCCATCACTGGCTAGCATGCTTTTGTATCCCCGCATTCCTCTCCAACTCGCTCGATTTCAGCCCCTACCATTGATGAGGATGCGAAGCAGTTAGCAAATGATACTCACGACACCTTAGGGGATGAGTGATTTAGATTTGTTACATTATTACAATTAGGATTTTCTCTCACATTAGATATTACTTGTTGTTATTGTTACATTTATATTTTTTATTTTATTTATTATAGGGATTTTCTCTCATTGGATATTACTTACTTGTTGTTTACTATGATTTTTTTTGTTTCTTGTGTTGTTTTGTTGAATTAGGTAGTATATAAAATAAAAAAGTGGTTGGTAATTTTTTTATTTCCAACGGACACTGACCCCTTGGAACATTTTTCAAATCATTAAAAAATTAAAAAAAAATCATATTCCAATAAACACACTCATTGGAATATCATTGGAATATCCCTTGAAGTGGATAAAAATAAATAAGACAAAAAAAATTATGACTCCAACGGATTTTCCAACGGAATTGTGTCCGTTGGAAATTCCAACAGAAATATCCATTAGAATTTCTATTAGAATTATCTGTTGGAAGAAAATTATGAATGGAAGTCCGTTGGAATTTTTGTTGAAGTGGGAAATCCATTGGAATTGACCATTCCAATGAGCGGTTTTCCAACGGACAAAATCCGTTGGAATGACCAACTCCAATGGAATTTCATGAAATTCTAACAAACAATTTCTTGAAATTTTTATAGTGATCAACACCATTCACAACTAGGCATTTATTTGAATTAAAGATAACCTTATTTCCTTTGTCACGGAATTGACCTATACTCTGCAAATTGTGTTTTAAGCCATCTACATACAGAACATTATTTATGCAGCAATTTTAAGACTTACCAATCTTACCTATCCCTTTAACTCTTCCTTTGGAGTTGTCTCCAAAAGTTACCTTACCTCTATTCAAAGGTGTGAGCCAAATGAACTCATCCTTGTTTCGAATCACATGTCTTGAACATGCACTATCTAGAAACCATAAATCTGTTCTTTATCTCTTACATCCCTATAACACAAAGTTCATACTAGCATTGGTGGTACCCACTGACTTTTGGGTCCATTAGAGTTAATTGACATAACAAATTTTTTTTTAACATTTGTAGATTTAGGTAACCACACCAATCTTTCATTAGGTTTTAACAAATAAGAACCATTTCTAAAAAAGCAATTTCTAATATGATGCCCCTTATAGTTACAATAAAAATAAGTAATATTAGCAGAACTCCATTTTTTGTATTTTCTGTAATTTTGCTATCTAAATCTCAAACCAACTTTATTATTAAAATTTTTTTGGTTCTGCAATACATATTCTAGCTCTTGATTGTTCTCTGAAAAATTCTGCAATTTCTTTGTCAAAATTTCAATCTTAGATTTCTATTGATATCATTGTTCATAGCCCTTTTCAGCTACATCAATCAATTGACTATTTTCCTTTTCAAGAAATTTAACTTTTTCAATCAAAATTTTCTGCTCATTTTTAGTAACCATCAATTGGCTTTTAGTTTCTACCAATGAATCATAAAGTTTAACACAGAGATCATCCAAATCCTCATCATCATTATCTTCACTAAGATCTTTTTTCATATTCATCACCAGATTCATCATAATCACAGATGCTAAAGAAAGGATTTTTACTTAATACCTCAAGATCACCATTGTGTTTGGCCATGGGATATAACAAGGCATCTTCTTCTGATTCATCTTTATTAGCTGTGTCAGGTTCTTTATCATCTCAAACAGTAAAGTTTGATTTTTTGTCAGATTGCCTTTCTTCTTTCTCCCATTCTCCAATTTTTTTTTCAGATAAACAGGACAATCTGGCTTGATATGTCCAGGTTTCTTACTTTAAAGCAAGTAGGAATAGTACTAACTAAACTTCTTTACTCTTCTTGTCTATTAGGATTTTCTATAATTTCTTGCTCAGTAAAGCCACATCTTCCTTGTTGCATCTGTTTCAGATTCTCCTTCATCTGATTCAGTAACTTTGAGTGCAAGGGTCTTTTTCTTATTTTCATCTCCATTCTTCTTATATCTTCTTAATTCAAGCTCATGCTCTTCAAGATTGCCAAACAACTTTTGAATTGTAGGAATGCCCATCTTCAATGATTCTTTGATTACTGTGACCTTTGGCTGCCACTCTTCAGTCAAGGATCTCAAAATTTTATGCACCAAATTTGCATTCTCAAACTTTCTACCAAGCAAAGTCAAATGGTTAGTGATGACAGTGAATCTTTGAATTAAATCTTTGATAAACTCACCCTCATCCATCTTAAACATCTCATATTGTGACACAAGCACATGCACCTTTGAAGCCTTAACTTGTGGAGTGCCTATATGTGCAATTTTTAGTGTATCCTAAATTTGCTTAGCTGCGGAACAATTTGAGATTCTTTCATATTCATTTGGTGATAAAGAATTGGAGATTGTCCATTTCACTTTAGCAGCAAGTAACTATTTTTTTCTCTGATTTTTAGTCCAGAGTGATTTAAGCTTAAGTTCTACATCACCATTAACAATAGTCCTAGGGAGTTCATATCCTTCTTCTATCAATTCCCACATATCCACATCTGTAGCCTCAATAAAGTCTTTCATCTTCTATTTCCAATAGGTATAGTGTTCCCCATTGAAACTATGAGGTTTGTGCATTGGTGGATACTGAAGCAATAAGAAAAAGTTAGAATCCAAATTTTTCAAGAAAGATATAGGTGTATCAAGAGTCAAAGCTTTGATACCAACTGATGGTCCCAGTAAAAATTAAATTATGGAATATAAACAAATTTTGCCCTTTTCTCATTGGACAATTCGTATACGCCATTATCTGATATTGACTTTTCTTTTAATGAGATATGTAATAGATTGATAATCAATAAATGCAGTAACAAGAAGAACCAAATATAAGTACAAAAAGAGAAGTTGAAGATACAAATTTTTAAAATGGTTCAACTTGAAAAAAAATCACAATTCAAGTTTACTCCACTTGATCTTTCTTAATCGAAAGACCTCTTGAATTAAAAATAAAACTATCAGGATTTACCAGGCTCCTGAAATGCTAGTTTATATCAAACAACACAAGAAATTAAACATGCTTCTTGCTAACTTAGAAGAATTGGAACAAGTTTTTTTAAACCTATACAGTTTCTAAATCCTTAGAAATCTCAAATAAAAAAAGAAATAGAATCAAAAAGATTGAGTAATACAATACCACTAGTTTGAGATGAAAATCCTAAATAAACTAAGATGAACTTAATTGATGTTTGGTCCAAAACTCTTGAACAAATCTCAGAAATTTGATGAGGTAGAGAGAAAACATGTTTAGCTCCTCTTATCAGAAGTTTTCGCACTTGAATATGTAGAAAAATTGTGAAAATCGTTTAAATAGAGAAGGTAGTTGGGCTGTTGCAACTGTTGTAACGATTTGTAACAAAATAATTGATTTTTATTTATTGCATGGATTGTAACATCGATTCAGGATGGTTACAACTAACTAATCAATCTAGTAATTGAAGTGCAGTGTGTTATTCATAACTCTTGCATTGATTACTACATCAAAGTAGATTATTTTCCTAACTTTCAGTAAAAAGAATTTTTCAAATTTGTGTTTCATAAATTGATTTTAGCTTCAATTTGAATATGAATTTTTCATAAGTTCTTCAATGCATCAATGTGCAAATCGATTTATGAAGTTAAAAATAGTTTTATAATTTTCATCAAGTATTTTAAAGGTTACCTCATTATTTAGTTAAAATATTTGGATCAAATATCATTTGAACTCATTTATAAAAGATCTTATTGAAATATAATAAATTCTAAAACAAATCTTAGATCTCTTGAATCGTGCTTCTTTGAACCTGTAAAACAAAATAAAAATAAATAAATCATACTATTAGATAAAATTATTTTTTAACATTAAAACCAAGGAAAATATGTAGCTGGATTAATCTAGGCGAATAGTATGCTAAATTTTCAAAGTGTAAGTTTTGGTTATCGAGTGTGACCTTTTAAGGACATGTAGTTTCAAAGAAAGGTATCAGTGTAGATCTTAGGAAGGTAGAAACAATTCAAAACTGGCATAAAACCACTTCAGTGACTAAGATTTGTAGCTTCTTGGGTTTGGTTGGGTATTATCGTCGCTTCATGAAAGACTTTTCCCATACTTCTACTCCATTGACCAAGTTGACTTAAAAGCATACTAAATTTGTATGGTCTGATTCATGTAAAGCAAGCTTCCAGTGACTTAAGAAGTGCTTGACTAAGGCACCCATACTAGCCTTACCCACCAATGGTGGTAACTATACCATTTATTGTGATGCCTCCAGGATTGATTTTGTGTGTATTTTGATGCAGTAAGATAGAGTCATAGCTTATGCATCAAGGCAACTCAAAAAACATGAACAGAACTACCCACTGATGATTTGGAGATGGCTACGGTGGTGTTTACCTTGAAGATTGTGCCATTATATGTTTGGCGAGAAATGTGAGATTTACATTGGTCATAAAAGCTTGAAGTATATCTTTAAGCAAAAAGGCCTGAACTTGAGGCAATGCTACTGGATGGAATTGGTGAAGAATTATGACTACTCTATTTTATACCATCTTGGTAAAGACAATGAGGTAGCTAATGCTTTGAGTATGAAGTCTATAATAAGCCTTGCTCACATTGAGGTTCCTAGAAGATCGATTATTCGAGAGATGCATGAAGTTAAAGCCTGTGGAGTTCAATTGCAAATAGCAAAACCCAAAATATTCATGGCTCATGTGCAAGTGTAGTTTGCATTAGTTGATCAAATTGTGACTGCATAGGCTCAGGATGTGAACATAAATAGGTTGCTACACAAAATGAAGAAAGAACCAAATTCTGGTCTAACAAGAGATGATAGGAGAGCCTTGACTTATCATGGTCGCATGCGGATGCTTGAAGTTTCTAATCTACGATGACGACTTATGCATACAGCTCATTCATCATCTTATGCTATGCACCTTAGCAACAACAAGATGTATCAGGATCTAAAGACGAGTTATTAGTGGGAAGGAATGAAATGGGACATAAGGGAGTTTGTTTCCTAATGTCTCACATGCCAACAAGTAAAAGTTGAGCACGAAAAACCTATAGGCCTACATCAAAACATGGAGATTCTTGAATGGAAATGGGAGAGAGTGCCTATAGACTTTCTTATTGAGTTGCCAAGAATTCCAAAAGGCTATGATTTAATTTGGCTGATTATAGATTGTTTAACCAAAAATACTCATTTTCTTCCAGTGAAAATCACTTATTTAGCCTTTTAGTATGCCCAATTATACCTAGATCGGATTGTGTCTTTACATGGAGTTCTATTGTCAATTATATCTGATTGAGGTACTTAATTCACCGTTTGATTCTGGAGATCTTTTTAAGAGGCTTTGGGGTCACAACTTCATTTTAGTATAGCTTTCCACCCTTAAACTAATGGCCAGTCCGAAAAAACCATTAAAATCTTAGAAGACATGCTTCGGGCTTGTGTGATGAAATTTGAAGGTAGTTGGGAGTGATACTCGCCCTTGATTGAATTCACTTATAGTAATGGCTATCATTCTACAATCCAAATGGCTCCTTTTGAAGCTTTGTATGGTTTGAAATTGGAGTACTGAACCTCTTGGGTCCAAACTTGGTGTAAGATACAAATGAAAAAGTTAAAATCGTCAGAGAAAAGCTAATAATAGCTCAGAGTCAGCAAAAGTCCTATGTTGATAAAAGAAGAAGGGATTTGGAATTTCAAGTGGGTGATTAGGTGTTTTTGAAGATATCACCCATAAAGCGAGTAATGAGATTTGACAAAAAGGGGAAGCTGAGTCCCCGATATATAGGCCTATTTCCCATTATGGAAGAATTGGTGTTGTAACATACAGGTTGGATCTTCCTCTAGAATTGGAAAGTATTCATCCTATTTTTCATGTATCTATGTTGAAAAAAATATGTTCTAGATCCATCTCACATCCTTCCTCAAATTCCAGT
The DNA here is from genome assembly GCA_026873985.1 of Saraca asoca. Classification (NCBI taxonomy): domain Eukaryota; kingdom Viridiplantae; phylum Streptophyta; class Magnoliopsida; order Fabales; family Fabaceae; genus Saraca; species Saraca asoca. The sequence continues at coordinate 7,243 of JANHAO010030784.1, forward strand.
TGAGCTAGATAGCCATCTTACTTGTGAGGAGTGTCCTATGGTTATAGTTGATTGTCAAGTCAGAAAGCTTCGCTCAATGGAATATCATTCAATGAAGGTCCTGTGAGAGAATCATGGTAAAGAAGAAATGACCTAGGAACATAAGTGATTATGAAACATAAATACCCTCATTTGTTTGAATGACTTATTAATAAAGACCCTCTCTTCTTATGACCTTTATTCTCAATAGATACTTTGATATTTTGTTTTGATCTTATATAATTATGCTTTTACAATTTGATGATGAATTCTTTTGTTGGGGGGGGGGAAGAGTTTGTAATACCTGAAATGGAAAATAATAAGAAAAAAATAAAATAAAATAAGAAAATAGAAGAATATATTTCTGGTGGATCAAAGTGAAGTTTTTAAATATTTGTTATGGTCATAACATAATTTTCCCTTTTCTAGAAGGACTTTATTGAAGATGTCAACAGATCAAGGGGATTATATTGCAAATTGCTCCATTTCACTTTGTGATTTATTTTCCCTGGTTGGCCTTTCTCCCTTTCGTGCTTTGCTTTTCCTAAACCTCCTTTGTCGCTACACTTATCATCCTCTGCTTTGGTTGATCCCCTTTTTCTTCATTTCTCCTCTGACTGATGAGCTTCAACACTTTTTCTTCTTCCTTTCTCTTCTTTGGTGCCTCTTATTCACTAGTGCAGCTCAATAGCTTTTCTTTCCCTTTCTTTTGGCACTTCTCAGTTTAGCCATGCATTGGCCTCCCGGCATCAAACCAACTCATGTTGAGCTGTCCATAGCTTCCTCAGACTCTAGTAAGCCTTCTTAAAACATTAGATTTATTTTTTATTAAGTCTACTTCAAGTTATCAAGAAATTTCACCTAAAACCCTAACCCTCAAAAGTTGAGGTATGTTGAAAATTTCTTGTTAACCTAGTTCAATGATACTCCCATTGAGGAACCAAGAACACCAATGTCAATTTTTGAGTTTCAACCAAATATCCAAGTAGGTGGTTCTGTTACTTAATAATGAAATTATAGCTTCATATATTGTAGTCCAATATTAGTATAGGATAGATGCATTTTTTAATGACTTTAAATTTACGTTCAAGGATTGATTTTAATACTAATTATACCTAAATAGGTTGAGTGACTCAAATTTTCAAGTTGGGTGACATAGCATTTTGTGGGCCCTTCTTGCATATTGACCATTCCATTTGGAAAATTTGATCGGTTAAGAAGTTCCTAAGGTGAGTAGATAATCCTACTCTCTTGGTAAATCCCGTTTTGTACTATGAAATAATTTTGTTATACAGAACATTTTAATTTTTGAATAATTGGATTTTTTAGGTTAACTTGTTTTGAAAGTTTAACTATATGTTGTATATGTGAAAATGATTTGCCATGATGAAATTATGCATTTTAGAACTAATGATTTCATACTACTATGTGATGTATAAATGTGAAAAGAACTTAGCGTATTTTTGTGTTTTGTGAGGATTACGGTTTACAAGAGTAATGATTTCATATTACTATGATATGGAATTTTTGACATTTCTGAAGTTTTTAATATCTTGAATGATTGACAGTATTTCCTGACTTCTGATATCATGATATGAATGGAAATGTTTATTATCTCTAGTTATAAAGGTTAGAATATCTGTTGGAGAAATGAGGGGGAGAATATCTGAATATTTGATATTTGAATATTTGATTAGGGTGTTTGAATGGATTATGGTGATATCTATTAGGTATCATTACCTTTAGGAATTATCCTTTGGATTCTAATTGTATTTGAGTAAAAGAGCAATTACAGAATATTTTGTTTCTTGAATATTGGTAAATTTCAGAAAACCTTATTGAAATTCTTCTGTGTTTACACCATGATGATTATTTTTCATAGTATCACACTCTATTACTTACTTTACTTTTGTTGAACACCATATTTAATCATGTGACTTTCCTAATAAATGGAAGTTTGCAAACGTATTTTGAGATTATGACTTTTGAACTAGTAAGCTTATCTTCATGATTATAAACATATTTTATCCTTTGAATTTCGAATATGTATTATGAATTGAGTTTTGGTTTTCTACGAGATTATCTGCTCACTGAGTTTCTGTAAAACTCATCCCATTTTTCTCCATATTTTTTAGAGCCCGGGGATATCCCATCAGTCTGGTTCAGGATCTGCTTATTGATTGAGTAGATTACCTTTTGTGGAGCCTAAAGGTATATTGATGGTGAAAGCTTTAGTAGTTGGTAGAACTATCATATGCATGTATTTTGATTGATGAATGCCCAATAAGATATAGATTTGGGTTATTCGGGCCGATGTGATTTTGAGTTATTATACAGGATGTGTATAGGGCACGTAGCCCTTGTCTGTTGTAAAGGTCTTGTAAAATAAAAGTGTTATATGTGAAAATTGGTTTGACTTGAGAAGGCCTGCGAGCAGTTCGAGAGCAGCAAAGGGACCAACTCGAAGAACGTCTAGATCGCCTCATCGTTAGGTCGCATTGCGAAGCGACCTCGCTAGCTTGAGCTCGTGTGCGAGAGAGCGAGCTCAACCTCTTCACTCCAAAGAACAGACATGCCTATAGACTAAACAACCTGGCCAATAAAGTGTGACCAGTGACCTGGGAGCTCGCCAGACAGAAGACCAAGTAATACTCTGCCCCAACGGACAAATGGGGCCTACGTATAGAAGATAATCTGCAGTAGCCGAAAAGAGAGATTTAATCTGTATATCTTGTCTTGTACATTAAATGTTGATGTAATAGATTTACTACATATGTAATTACCATTGTAACCTCCTTTCCTCTATAAATATGAGGGAG
>JANHAO010030785.1:0-10068 GCA_026873985.1 Saraca asoca
TTATATTTGATCTATCAATTGATCTTTGTTAGGTGGCCGTAGCTAATGCTATAGTTGCTCACAACTTGAAGATGAGGATTTCTTAACCATTTTATCAAGAAGATTGTAGCAAGAAGTTCCAATCATTTCTCTTAAGGTGAACATATATCTCTATATCTTCAAGTTGATGATTTGTCTACTCTCTCTCCGGAAGTTTGTTTCTGGTCTTCTGTGCAGTACATAACTTCGCATATTGCCTTGTCACCTTGGTTTTATGTGATCCTATGCGTCATTTGTTTATAACAACACGTTCTTCACGTGGTTGTCTGTATGACCCTCCAGAACTTGAAATTTCCATTTTTCTGTTTGATAGAACTACGATGGCTTTTTAACTTCAAGTGCTTTGCGAATCATTTCAAGATTTTTTAGTTTCTGTTAGATTATTCATTTTATGCCCCAATGTCCAGGAAAATTTTATCTTATTTTCGTAAAATTCTATCTTATTAGAAGTAAATCAGATTGAGATGCATTTATATAATTTCTTTTATATATATATATATATATATTATTAGAAGTAAATCAGATTGAGATGCATTTATATAATTTCTTTTATATATATATATATATATATATATTAGAGAGAGATAAATATAAAATTTTTTTGTAGATTTTATTATATATAAAAAAAATTCTGATTTCCATTGCACATAAATGAGGAGTGGGGAAAATGAAGTATAAGTTGATTTCAATTTTGAGCTTTGAGCAGCTAGGCAAAAGAATAGCAAAAATTATAGAAGATCTATTCCCGGTACCAAAGCCAAATTGTCACTTTTGCCAACCAGTCTGACTATATCTCATTCAGGTTGATGCAATATTTACTTTCATATTTAAATTTTCATTTCAAGACATTTAAATAGTATATGATAGGAATTCATATTTAATGCTATCAAGTGTGACAATAATTATTTTGGATAAGTTGCTCCATTTAAAAAAATTATGGTGTTTGCACAATTTTTGTTGTTTGATAGATAGTGTTACTCATCATAATAGTGGACAAATCTTGGATCACTTTGCCTCAAAGGACACTTCAATATACAAAAGATTTAGAGAAATTTTTAGATTATGCAATCAAGAACCATTCTATGGACAAGTAGTGATTTTCCAGGGCTTGGCAACTTATCTAGATGGAACAATCACACGAACCTAGCTTGCCTAATTTGTAACTTTGATTTCAAGTCTCATCGTTTGCCTTACAATAAAAAGTGGCCATTTATGTGTCATCGTCGATTCTTAAATCCTACCCATATATTTGATGGAAACACAAAATTGAGGGAACAATAAAAAATATTGTCTAGTTCTAAAATTCTAAAGTAGTTGGAAAATGTTGTCTTCAGAAAAAATTTAGAAATGAAAGAAGGAGGAAAAATATCTCGTGGGAAAGCACCAAAAGAAAGTGAAGCACAACAATGGGAAAAAAAAGAGTGTATTTTTCCAACTTCAATATTAGGAGTTTAATTTGCTACATCGTAATATTGATGTTATGCACTGTTGAAGTCAGAATTTGGTTATATCCCAAATCCAGCCAACGGGAGATTCTTCGGAATCCCAGGCCTGTTCTGGGTTTTCGGATGAGAAAAAAAATGATATAGATTAAGCAGATGGTAGAAAGATTATAAGGGGAGACGCTCGGCTTTTACGTGGTTCGGCCAAATCCAGAACTTACTGGACCCTACGTCCATGGTAGTGATTCCATTATTGTAACTTATCAGAGTTTCTACTTACAAGGATTGGTCCTCCCCCTCTTACTAACAATGTCATCCTATTTATAGAGGAAGGATGAGCTTTAAGCATTAATTACAAGCTACAGTTGTGTTACATCAGATAAATAAGAAAAGACCATGAAAAGACCACATTCCGACTGTAGGCTGTGGAAGTAGGCTTCTTGGGCCAACTTTGCAGGCTTATAGCTGTTACCGTATCAGGCAAGATATTCTGTTGTCTCAAGCGAGAGCTCCTTGCCTTGGGAAGCCGTGAGGGTCGTTGTAGTGGGAGAAGCGAGTGCGAGAAGAGCGACCGACCATTATGTTAGGTCCACCCTTGAGCTCTTATCGCTGAATCGTGTTGCCGCTGGGGTGTGGTTCTTCACGACGTACACCTTACATTCGTCGTTTCCATAGCGACGAGTGAAGTAGGGTTTTGGCATTTATCTTTGTCTATTGCTACTTCCTGTTATCTTGAGCGAAGCTTCCCGATAGCTCCTTGCTAGGTCACGAGAACTGGTCTTTGTTTCCTCGGGGGCTCGTCCTCGCGGGGCCCGTTTTTACCATTTTTAGTATACAACATGCACATTGAGGAAAATTTTTGTAATAATGTGATATTTACATTGCTTAATAAATAGGGAAAGATAAAAGATCATCTCAATGTTCACAAAGATCTACAAGCAAAGAACATATGTCAAGATTTGTGGCTTAATGACAATGGAAAGTACCCACTAGCACCATTTGCAATGACAAATGCTAAAAAGGATGTGTTTCTTAGTATACTAAAGAATGTAAAAATGCTTGATCAGTATTCAAGCAATATTTCAAGATGTGCTAATGTGAAACATTGTAAGCTCTTTAGCTTGAAAAGTCATGATTCACACATTTTTATAGAGCAATTATTACCATTGGCACTTCATAATCTTTTTCCAAATAAAATAACTATATTTTTTATTGAATTATGTTCATTTTTTAGACAACTTTGTGGTAAATCTTTGAATCCAATTGAGCTTGACAAGCTTCAAGATCATATCACACTCACACGTTGACATAATGAGATGTTATTTCCTTCATCATTCTTCATTGTTATGTTTCACTTAACCATTCATCTAGTTGATGAGGCAAAATGAGGAGGCCTTATACATTATCGCTAGATATATCCTATTGAAAGGTAAAGACAAGATTTATTTGATTTAGTTGATAGAAATTTCTAAACTTCTAATTATACTTTACATTAAACTTAATAGATACTTAGGACATAAAAGTCTTACATGAAAAATAGGGCTCAAATAGAAGGATCTATAGGTGAAGGTTAGTGAGCTAAAGAATGTCTTACTTTCTATTCAAGGTATTTAGATGGAATTGAGATAAGATTCAATCAGGTTGAATATGGTAATGATTACTCTAACCAAGGAGACTTTTGCCAAGAATCTTCTATCTTTCCAAAGATAGGTCAATCAGTGGGAAAGGTGTCAACCTTCATGCTAACATCATTAAAGTTAGCATAAGTACATAGATATGTGTTATTCAATTCCACCATGGTTGACCCATTCATTGAGGAATTGGGGAATCAAACAAAGAGAAGGCTTAGAAATCATAATCAACTTGAGGTAGAGATAACAAAAGTAGTTAACAAAGAAGTTATTAAGCATTTCGTTGGCCATGTAAGTTTTTATTATTATTATTATTCATGCTAGTTTATAATATATCAAGGTTTAGATATCATTACTTCTCTATTTTTTCATATCATGAACATCAACAACCAAGAAGAACTATCCACTGACTTGAAATTTTTGGCTGGAAGACCTCTTCCACAAGCTTAGAGGTTTAGTGCCTACAATATTAATGGTTTCAAATTTTGAACAATCAATCATTAACAAGGATTGAAAACTCAAAATAATGGAGTTTTTACAATTGCAGTGTTAGGAAACTAAGGAAGATTGGATGATATCATCGAGTTGAATTATTATGGTTGATTAAGTGTTGTCTTGTTCAAGTGTAAATGGGTCAATACCACTAGAGCTATAAGGAAAGATCCATTATAGTTTACTTCCGTCAATTTTTCTCAATTGATTCATACTGGTGAGCTTGAAGATCGTGATCCATACATCTTAGCTTCACAAGCATAAATGGTGTATTATCTGGAAGATGAACTGGATAAGGATTGGAGTGTTGCCATCTATTCAAAACTAAGAGACTTGTATGATATGGGTGAGTAGGTCAAGGAAACATTTTGTGAGAATAAGCCACATATGACAAAAGATTTAGGATTATTTTTCTATTATGATACTGAAAACATAAGCTTAGCAAGAGAGGATATAGATAATGAAGATCCAAATAATAATATGGATGATGAATAGAATAGGCAATTTCAATTTTTTTTTTCAATTTACATATGTTTATTACCATCAGAGAGCAACTAGTTTCAATTTTCAATTTTCAGTTTTGCAATGTTACAACCGGTTCTGTGTTACTTTTATAATCTATGTTTTATTAAATAGTTACATGCTTTTGCAACTATGACAAAGATAAAATGATATAAAAACCCAAGTAAATCCTAACCTTAGCCTCTATCACAAGATCCCTCCAACCTCCTTCATATGCTCATTCAGAGCCTTTACCATAGCACACCATTGAGGAGTCCACTTAGTACACAGTAGTAGGTCCTCTACCGCAGCACATAGTTAAGAAGCCTACTCAATATATACTAGTAGGTCCTCCATCACAGCACACAACTAAGGAGCCTACTCAGTTTACAACAATAGATTCTAGCACATAATTCAAGAACTCACTCAGCATATAGCAATAGATCTTCCACCACCTCAAAGTCATGGGAGAGTAACAGTTACAGGTAAACACTAAATAGTTATTGGATATTTATAGTTTTATTCATTAATTTTGATTAACATTTCATTTGTCAAATAGATAATTTAGAATCTAGAAAGGTGGTTAATTTGAAGACTACAGATGCTTGGGAACTTGAGAATCAAAAGGTAGTCATTTACATTTAATGGGTTTGATGTCCAAACTAAAGATGGTGCTGGCATATATGGATAGATTCTAGGATAGCTAGCATGTGATCCTATCAACTTCCCCATCTCTTATTCTAATTGGTGGAACATTCCCAAGTCATGGAAGAAATAATTGTTTGATGAAAAAATTAAGGTAGTAGTCAATTTTGTATTATTTTTTCTTCTATTGATATTTCAATAGTTATATATACTTTGTGTTTTTATCTTTTTGAACTCAAAGTCTCGCTTTGATGTACTAGACTCTATTGCAAGGGCTTGGACTCTAAAAAACTTAGGTAGAAAGTGGAAGGATTTTAAAGGGAGGTTGTGGCACAAGTTCAATGATATATCTCTAGGCAAATAGATGATGTATAATAAACCAGATGAAGTTCCTTGAGAACAATGGAAAGCTTTTGTAGACAAGAAAAATAAGGACAAGTACAAGGTATTTTGCTAATTTCTTGTTTACTCCTAACTCAAAGAAGTCCAATTTAATAACAATGTATATTTTTTTAACTATAGGTAATGTGAAAACAAAATGCCAAAAATCATAAAAAACAAAAAGGTTATTGACACTGCTGGATTTGAAAGCTTTGCTAGAAAAAGGACTTAATTAGTTTGTGACATAAATTTAAAGTTTGTATTAGATATTTATTATTAAAATTATACATATTATCCAAATTGAATAATAATTTTCATATTAGGATGAAGAAAAGGGTCGTCTTGTATGAAGAACAGAGTTTTGATTTGACACTCACATAACAAAGAATGGAAGTTATGTCCATGAGAATGCAAGTGAAAAAGAGGCCAGTTAAAACTTTTAGTTTTGATGTATAATCATTAGAAATTACATTAGATTACTAGTTGAGTTATCTTTTATTGTACTTTGATAAAAACAACTTGAAAAGATGATGAGTCAAGACCCATCTTGGCAATCTCAAACTATTTCCCAAAATGTATTTGCTAAGGTATTTAGACCCGAGCACTTAGGATAGGTACAAGGTTTGGGATTTGGATCAAACCCATCATCTGTATTTGGATTGCCAACTCAATAATTTAGTGGCATGAATTGGCAAGTGGTAGTGATTGTTTTAGTGAACCTCAGATGCAAGAGAGGATGAAAAATTTAGAGGTAAATTTACAATCTGAGAGGCAAAAATGTCATCTAATGCAAACTAAGTTGAAAACAAAGTTGAAGTCCCAACATGACAAATGATTGGCTTTGAAAGGTGCAATATCATTAGTTTTTCAACAACTACTTAGGAAAGTTCCTGACCAAATTGCCAATCTCATATCATAAGTAAATAATTTAAAGGATTATTTCAATTAGTTTTTGCAACACATGTTGTTTAAAATCTAATATGTAGTTTTAGTCCTTACAACACATGCTATTTTATGGAAACCTCTGAGAGATTAGGATGTAGATTTAGTCTTACTTAGTGATATATATATTTGTTTGAATCATGAGCTCACAGAAAATAGAGTTGCACATTTGCTACTACTATTTCTAGTTTGTGTGTGTGTTTGTGTGTCCTATTTGGTTCTATTGAATTTAGAACTCTTGTGATATTAGAGGAAATTGGAATCGAGCAGAAGACTGGCAAGAGCCCAGAGAAATCTAAACCTGGCCCAGTAAAGAGTTCGCCAGATCATTGTATAGAAGCCTTCAACTCGTAGAATCCCCAAGTTTGCTGAATGAATTAGCTCAATGCTAAATACCACCTGCACTCTTGACGAGCAGGCTCAGGCTCATGGTAGCATGACCTCATTCAACTAAAAGCTCGTTAAAGTCAAGCATGAAGCTAACACACAACTTGCACCACCGTCCTACAAATATGACCGACAGGTTTCACTTGCAAAGGGAGGCCTATTGGAGCCAATCCCTAGTGCCTTAGGCAGTCTTGTACATTTAATATTTGATGTAACAGATGCACTCTTAGTTTTTAGTCCCATTTGTACCTCCCCATGTTTCTATAAATGGAGGGCTAGAATCATTGTGAAAATGGAGGGAGAAGAAGAATAAGAGAAACTTGTATGCCGAAACTCTATAAATGCTTTTTCAACACAATAAAACTATCTCCATGGATGCAAGGTCTGGTGCTGCCTGGATTTAGCCAAACCACGTTAAACCTCTGCGTATTCTTCTCTTCTTCTCCTTCAGACTTCCTGCCATTTGACCCTTCTTCCCTCGTTTCTACGATCAAAGAACGGCTTGGATCCTCAAAGAAGCCCCTCTGTTGGTCAGATTCAGATTAAACCAAAATCCACTATTAACATTTTGGCATGCTCAGTGGGACCCTTCTGTTCTTCGATCTTCTCTCTGATTGCTTTTGCTTAAATTGAAATGGTGAGAGGAAAGACTGCAAAAAAGTTAAATGCCATTACTAGTCAATTAAAAGGACATACTACAGGCTCTTCTACTACCAGAACCACTAACAGCCTAGCTTCCCTAGTTTGCAGCCAACCTGGCACCACTGTCAACTAAGTCAATGAAACCTAAGCATGGCGCCAATGCCGAGAAACATTTGAAGCCTCAATGAAGAGGATGGCTGAAGCATTTCAAATGCTAGCTTAAGCACAGGGTCAAAACATACAAAGGCAAATAGAGTTTGCCATACCCAGAATCGTCCCTCAGTAGCAGCGAGCTGAAACTTTGAATAGGGTCAACTACAAGCATCTTTCGAACCAATCCCCCCACGATGAGGAGGATATGAGGAGTCACCAGGACTCCAGTCAGAAGTCTGAGGGATTGCCACTGATGTTTGAAGAGTTATTTCAAAGGGTGAAATAGCTAGATGCACACCCCCAAACTCAGGACACTCGGGGGCGTGTTAAGGAACGAACTCCTTTCTCCAGAAAGATCGAAATGGAGCCTCTCCTTGAAAAGCTCAAAATTCCCACCTTCCCGCTTGACAATGGAAATAGTGATCCACTTAACCATCTAGATATGTTCAACAACCAGATGGATCTCTAGACAAATAACCCTCTGATCAAGTACCATGTCTTTCCTATCACCTTAGGAGATGCCCCCCGAGCCTGATTCAGAAACCTCCCGACCTACAGTATCGACAATTGGGAAGAATGCCAGTAGAAATTTCTTGACCACTATAGGGCGCTGAAGAGGCAGCTTACACCTCCTTGTCACCTCGCCACGATCTTCCAGCATAAGCATGAGTCTCTAAAAGACTACATTGCTTGTTTCAGACATGAGATTGATAATGTGAAGAGCCCATCCGATGAAAGTATCTTGATGGTGATATCTACTGGACTTCATAAGGATGGAAAATTGTATAAAAGCATTTACAAATCCCTAGTGGCAGACTTGGGAGAATTCTATGATCGAGCCACCAAACAAATTAGGTGGGAAGAGACATTTGGTACAAGGAAGCCTGAACTGGATAGCCTAGGATAGGGTAAGAGGAAAAGCAATGGTACAGATATGGGAAACTCCCACAATCCCTAGCTCACAAAGAAGGCCAAAACTGAACGACCGTAGCAGTCAACTCATGACGAGCACTATAGTATCCTATCAGATACTCCCGATAGAATCTATGTAACAAAAAGGAATAAAAAGGACTTCGAGACACCCACTTCCTCGAGGGTACCTCGTGCGGGTAGAAACATGAACAAATTTTGTGCATACCACAATGAAATGGGACACAACACCTCAGATTGCCAAGCTCTCAGAGATGCCATTGAAGATCTAATTAAAAAAGGATGTTTGAGAGAATATGTGCTATGGCCCATAGCGTAGCGGCTTCCTTGACCTTAATGAGACCCCAAGTAGGAGCAGCCAGCTATAGAAAGAACTATATACTGAGCTTGTAATCCAATAGGCAAGAATATCCCAAATCTTGTGTAGATTGTTGTAAAGTCTTTTGAAGAATTCTGGGAAGTGCATGACTTGATCGCGAAACTTTAAGAAATACGTGCTTTACAAATTGAGCCTTAAATTATGGCCAAGCATCATCTCACAGCTTTCATGCAATCAAATCTCGTAGCTTTCATGCAATCAAATTTCGTAGCTTTAATGCGATTGAACTTTGTAGCTTTCATGTGATTAAATTTCATGGCTTTCATGCTATTAAATCTCGTAGCTTCCATGTGACCTAAAAGCTCATGCATGCAAGAAACTTTCTTAGCCACCGCATGTACATAGCACTATCACCATGCATATGAGCAACTTTCTTAGCCACCATGCGCATGTGTATAATTAAAAGCTCATGTGTACGAGCAACTTTCTTAACCACTGTGCACATGCAGTGATCTTACTGCACGTACAAGCAACTTTCTTAGCCACTATGCGTTGCAATTATCACCATGCATACAAGCAACTTTCTTAGCCATCATGTACATGTGTACAATTAAAAGCTTGTACATACAAGTAACTTTCTTAGCCACCATGCATGCGCAGTGATCTTACTACATGTACGACCAACTTTCTTAGCCGCTGTGCGTTGCAAATATCACCATGCATATGAGCAACTTTCTTAGCCACCGTGCATGCACAGTGATCTTACTACATGTACGAGTAACTTTCTTAGCCACCGTGCATTATAAACTTATCATACATGTGAGCAACTTTCTTAGCCACCCCATGTATGCAATTAAAATCTCACACGTACGAGCAACTTTCTTAGCCACCATGCGCATGTGTACAATCAAAAGCTCACACGAATGAGCAACTTTCTTAGCCACCATGTGTGTGCAACATTCTTATTGCATGTATGAGCAACTTTCTTAGCCACTATGCGTTGCAACTATCACCATGCATACGAGCAACTTTCTTAGCCACCGTGCACATGTGTACAATTAAAAGCTCGCACGTACGAGTAACTTTCTTAGCCACCGTGTGCATGCAGTGATCTTACTGCACGTGCGAGCAACTTTCTTAGCCACCGTATGTATGCAATTAAGGACTTACATGTACAAGTAACTTTCTTAGCCATCGTGCACGTGCAGTAACTTTATCGTGCATACAAGCAACTTTCTTAGCCATCGTATGTGCACAATTCAAATTTCAATAACTCTTATGCAAATTGACTTCACAGCTTTCCTGCAATTGAATTTCGTAACTCGCATGCGGACAGGACCTTGTAGTTATTATGTGAGACAAATGTTGCAACTATTGTGTGAGTATGACCCTTAGCATCTTTTGATTTATTTGCATATTACTTATTTACATTCAAGTTGAATTTACTTATTGATCAAAGGTATTGTCGACTGGTTACTCGATTATTTCTATGCGAAATTAACATTTGTTATATGAGAATTACAGGATAGAATAGTTGAACATTAAAAGAAAAAGGAAGATTTTA
>JANHAO010030786.1:0-10079 GCA_026873985.1 Saraca asoca
TCTAAATGCACAGAATGTATAGTTCAGGATGTGCTAGAACTCAATCAAATTGGTCTAGGGCACCCATCTACACTAACAATAAGCACGGAAAAAAATTTTGTGGGGCCCACGTCCAGTTTTCAGCCCATTTTCCGTGCAGTACCAATCAAAAGCAAACACTGTTTTTCACCCTTATTTTCCGCAGAATCAAGTTTTCCCCCTGTTTTCTGCATAACCAATCAGGGAGTTAGAAAAAAAACTGAGTGGGGGCTTGAGCCCCCACTGGGCCCCATGTGGGTCCGCCCCTGTGAGTAGGTATAATAATATTGGGAGAAACCCAAGTCCTTTTGCCAAGTACCTACAGAAGCGTGGGATTAAAGCCAGTTACACCATGCCTAGGACATTGGAACAAAATTGTACTATGAAAAAAAGAAATTAGACACTCATTGATATCGTGAGATGCATGTTGGCTCATTCATCATTGCTAGATTTCTTGTGGGGTGATGCCTTGAAAACTGTTGTATATATTTTGACTCAAATTCCAAACAAGTCAGGTGCCTAAAACCTCTTATGAGTTGATCTATAGGAGAAAGCCTAGCCTGAGACATTTCCATCTTTAGGATTGTAAAACTAAGGTGAAACAATATATTCTTTCTATAAAGAAACTTGATTCAGAGAACATTTCTAAGTACCCAATTGGCTATTGTAGTAAGTCAAAAAGTAGTAGGTTCTATGGTCCAACTTATTCAACCAGAGTGGTTGAGTCTGACAGAGCCCTTTATTTTGAGAATAAGTTAGATATTAGGAGTCAGATATTACACATCACGACATTCAAAGAAGAAAGTATTGTAATTCCACTAATGCCATGCTTGATGAATTATCTTCTATTATGCCATAGGTTGATCCAATGTAACCAATGACAAAAGATCTAGAGCCATAGGAAATAGTTAATGAAATTTCCTTGAGAAAGTTTAATAGAGATCACAAACTGGCAATCTCCAATGATTATCTAGTTTACCTGTAGGAGTATAAATTTGATGTTAATGATAATTATGAACCCACTACATTTTCACAGGTTATATCTAGTCCTAATTCTACAAAGTGGGTTAGTGCAATGAAGGATGAATTGACATTAATGCACAAAAATCAAGTGTGAGATCTAGTTGAATTATCTACTAGTTATAAGCTAGTTGAATGTAAATGGGTTTTCAAGACTAAGTGAGATGTTTGATGTGACATTGAGAGGTACAAGGCCAAACTTGTGGCAAAAAGATGCACTTAGAAAGAAGTCATAGATTATAAAGAAACTTTCTTGCTAGTATCAACTAAGCACTCATTCCCAGTTGTTATGAGGATGATAGCTCATTTTGATTTAGAGTTACATTAAATGGATGTTAAAATAGTCTTCCTAAATGGTGACTTGACAGAGACAATATACATAAGTAGCCAGATGGTTTCCATGAAAAAGGTAAAGAACACCTTGTGTGTAAATTGTAAAAGTTCATATATGGCTTAAAACAAGCATCTAGACAGTGGTATCCCAAGCTTGATAAGATAGTAACTTCTCTTGGGTTTAAGGAGAATAACACAGACTAGTCTATCTATATGATAATGAGTGTAGGCAGTTTTGTAATCATGACACTATATGTTAATGTCATTCTCTTGGCAAGTAATGACTTTAACCTGTTGACTAAGAGAAAGAAAATGTCGTTGATGCATTTTGAGATGAAAGATCTTGGGAATGTCAATTTTGTTTTAGGCATAGAAATTCATTGTAACTGATCCTAAGGTGTGCTTAGTTTGTCTTAACGATCATACATTGAAAAAGTTCTAAAGAGGTTTAACATGACAAAGTGCTCTTAAGTTTTTGCACTTATTCAAAGGGACGAGATCTTTTCAAAATTCTAATGTCCTCAAAATGATAAAGAAAAAGAAATGATGAAGAGTGTCCTATATGCATCTGTTATAGGTAGCCTGATGTATGCTCAGGTGTGCATACTGATTGTGGCTGTCGAGACCAATCAAATTAGAAATTTATAAAACTGAGCTACCTTCTACTTGTAGTATAAGGTAATACTAAGTTGAACCCAAAGATTATTTGTTGGTTGATATCAATCAAATTAGGAGCTGGAAATAAGGTAGGGTGTTGGCAGTAATTAAATCCTACAACTACACTAATATACAGAAACAAAATTAAAAGAAAGATGAACCAACCAGCCAAGGGAACTAACTAGCTTGAAATTAATGCATCCTTGATCACTAAATGTTAATTCAATTGTTGATAATCATAACAAGAAGTCTTGAAATAATTAATGAATCTATCCTAAGCAGTCAAGATTCAGCCAAGTAAACAACACATTAAAAACTCAATGCATTGCTTAGTTTTCCTATCCTGTTCCTATAATTGATCATTAAGCAACAATCAGATAACATCTAAATCAAATGAAGTAATTCAACTCAGATATTGACAGCAAAATAGAAAGGAAATAGGAAAAAATGACCAGCAATTGAATATAAAATGGAATATTAAGATCTCCACATTAATCTTCAAGTTTGTCAACCCCTTATGCTGATTACAAAGTTAGCCTTCCATGGAAGGCAGAAAATACAAAGAAAAGAGAAAGAAAATGAGCTACATTACTCCTTCCAAAAACTACACTAAAACTACTTTAAAACTTCTTCTAAAAACTGAGCTAAAAGCTTCAGCTCAAATGGTTTTGCCAGAGCAAAAGAAAAGGCAGCTGCTGGTAGGTGAATAGGCAATGATTATGGTGCAATGTAGTCTAGTTTTGCTTACTGCCACTGTTCTGTATGTTTAGCTCAATGCAGACTGCTTTCTTTTAGTTTCTCACTGACTTACAGGTCTCCAGCTGGCTGAGTGTGAGTTAGAGCAAAAAGATGATGCATTGAGCTCAAGATCCAAACTAGGGCCTTAAAACTCTAATTCTGTAGAGGCCCATTTCACAGCAATTCTACCTCTCTATTTTAGCTTATTTTTCACACCTATAATGATCCATTCAGCTCAGGAAGTCTTCATATAAAATGTAGCATTATGTCTCAGCTTCCATTTGGGCTTAGTTTGACCTTAATTAGACCTCTATAACTTCAGTTATGGCCTAATTAGTGCACAAAGGTTAGGCCACCCAAGATAGTATTCTGGTCTTGATTTTAACTATAATTTTAGATATCCAATTGGGTGATTCAGCCTTGGAGGTCTTTATAAAGTTTGTAGATCTATGTCTTAGCTTTCCTACATTATAAGAATCACATTAATTAGACAAATTTGGCTCAATTTATGACTAGATTACAGAAACTGTTCAAAATGGCCAAATTATGTAGAATTTCTACAATGATGCCAATTGATACTAAATCATAAATACACACTAACACAACTGAAAGTAAGTCATTTTGGACCTTAAAATGCTAAGTAGGAGGACAAATAAATGAGTGAAATATTTTTTTATCACATATGTTCTGATATAGTTTTTATTATTGGTGTACTAAGGAAATACCTAAGCAATCTTAGTTAGAGACATTTGACTACTACTAAGAGAGTAATGAGGTACTTGTAAGGTACAAAAGATTATATGCTAACCTACGAAAGATAAAGAAATCTCATAATTAAAGGCTACTTAGGCTCAGGTTTTGCCAGATGTCTAAATTACTACAAATTCACATCTGGATACATCTTTATGATGCTAGGAGGAGTTGTGTTATGCAAAAGTGTCAAGGAGCTGTGTACAGCAACTTTCGCTATGAAAGCAGAGTATATCACATGTTATGAAGCTACTAGTGAAATTATGCAGTTATGGAATTTCATTGTTGATTCTAATATTGTTGAGAGCATCTCGTGGCCTTTAACCATTCACTTTGACAATGCTGTTGTTGTTAACTTCTTTTTAAATGATAAAAGTTTTGCCTACAAAATATTTTGATGTTAAGTACTAGTTTGTGAGAGAGAAGATACATAAGCATATTACTTGTATTGAGCATGTTTCTATGGATTGTATGCTCGTGGATCTACTAACCAAAGGGTTAGTAATTAGAATGTATCATGATTATGTAATTAATATGAGTTTGGCTAAGTCTTTTGATGCATTGGGTTGGTGGGAGTATAGTGTTTAATGTAATTATATTTATTTATTTATCTCGAGATATTTATTAATGAAATACTTATGATATTGCCATATATTGTTATTTATGTACATTATATGATTATGACATATTATTGGAGACATTTAGACCTTATCTCATTATTATGTTGAGAATATTAATTCATATATGGCATCTTGGGAAGATTCTAGGACCATTATATAGAGATTTATATATAATCATGTTTACTGTTATGTAAATCTTGTTATGTATATCTTAAGTTAAATTTTGGTTAGTGAGATGTAGATGCGCAATGTGTATGATGTTAATTTCCTTGTCGGATATAATGTTCTGCATTGTTAGACACTTATGAATTCAATTTAGACCTATGAGTGTAATAGTACTTTAATTTACTTTAACATTTATTAAAATGATTATGATTTTTGAATTACATGGTTCAAGTAGAAAATTGTTAGAATTTTTTTCACATTATGAATCTAATAATTTAGAAATTAAAAAAATGTTAAAGTATAAAAGTCCATATGTGATGATAAAAGTTGGGCTTCATTAGTTGCACTTGGGCCTAAATAATCTATTGATATTTTCTACTAATGGATCAGATCACTACCTGGTTACATTTCAATCTAGTAATGTCCCTACTCCTAATACCTGAGACTATTACATACTCTTAATCTGTTTGTAGATTATCTCCTAAATTTTCTGTGAAAGCCAAGATAAGAAAGGAGGAATGACTTTTGTGATTTGATATGTACGTGTGATCATCTTAACTTCAGTAAACGTAATTTATACGTATGATCGTGATCAATTTAGAATTAGCAAGTAAGATATATTGTTGTCATTGATCAACTAAAAAATATAGATAATTGTTCTTTTTATTAATGTTTAGTATTTTATTTTATTCGCATACTACTTTATGTATGTTTATACAGTTTAATTGGTTATAATTTTAATAAAAGGTTTATCACCCTCCACATTTTTATCGTCCTTTGTTGGGCGTCGTCCCTTTCCCAACCCCATTTCACTTTGACAAGCTTTTTCTTTTATCTTCTTCTATCCTACATCGACGTCGCCTAACATCTAGCCATTGTGATGGGCTGTACTTTGGTTCAGGCGTGCGATGATAGCAGCTAGCCAACTAGGAGCTTCTTCTTCCGCCAGCCCACATAGTTTCACAAACTCATAACTTCATGCACTCTCACTTCTGCCTGATTTTGCTAGGCTTCTATCTAACTGAAAAAACAAATTTGAGGAGAAAAATGAGGAAGAAAAATTAAGAAAAACAAATTTTGCAGAAAATTAAGACTTCTGTTAAGGGAGTTAACGGAAATCCAATGTGAGGGAGGTATGTGTATATTATTAAAAAATGAGGTGTATTAATGTAATTAGGTGAAATTTAAAAAAAAATGAATATAATTTGTTCTATCATTTATTATTAAATTATTTCGTAGACCATAATCCAATGCTAAAAAATAGCAACATGAGCATATTGAATATATAAGGATTGTATACTTAGTTTTTTTTTTTTTTTTGGCTTTTTGCCATACTCAGGGCCCAATAGGAAAGTATTTCTCTTTCTAATGCCAGCTTGAAACTATTTCTGTGTGTGATGTCCATTTGGAATAGATAGTGGCAAAACAGGTGTTGCCAACGTTTTTCATATAATGTGTTCATCGTATTTGTGTCTTGTTTTTTCAAACTGAAAAAGTATAAATATCGGTTGCAAAAACATTTACCTAGTCTAAAAGAAAAAAAACATTATAACATCCTTTCATATGTCAATATCAATTTGAAAAAAAATTAATTTAAAAGTTTTTATTATTTCGTATAAATATGCCTTCCATTCTTTCTTTCTATTGCAAAAAACACCCCATCCCACTGTTATCTATTTCGAAGTTTTTCACTTATTTTTTCCCAGTTTTAAAAAACTTTCTTTATCATCATTTACTAAGACAATATTAAGTTACATTTGGTACAAAAATTCCTTGTGAGGTAATTTTATAGGTTAAATTAGTCACTAATTTGTATAATTTTGTTTTATTTGTTTAATTAGTATTGTAATATTTTAATTTTTATTTTTGATAATATATTATTTAGTTAGTATGTATAATGAATTTTTTCCTATTTTAGTACTGCAAAAAAATTCCTTTTCTATATTTTTGTTTGATTTGTTGAAATATCAATAGTTATGTTATATAATTCTATTATACAAAATGAAGATAACTGTAATATATTTTTTGCCTTAACATTAAATACTGTGTTTTATATTTTATACATTATATTAACTAAGTAGGGCAATTGAAAACTCATTTTGTTCTTCAAATTAGACACATATACTTTTTTTTATTTAATATGATATTTAAGGCACACAAATTTAATATGTCAAAATTTTTTAGTATAATTAACTATAATATTATGTTAATTATTAGTTAATAGAAAAAATAGCTACTTTATTTTAAGTTTCCATCCACATCAATTACAAAATTTAGGATATTTGATTTTTTTGAGTACAAGTTTTTAGATATAGATTCAAAACTATTCATATTGTAAATAATATAATAGAATGAAAAAAGATAGTAACACAGTTGCAACAGGTAAATGAAATACAATATTCAATTTTATATTGCAAAATTTGTTGAAAACCATACTAGTTATTGTTTAATGTAGTTTTGCATTCCATTTATATAATCATAAATCTGTATATACTGTAGTATACTATATGATAATTTATTTTTTTGATTTTATACGTGCACTTTTTAAGTTAAATTAATTTTTTTTGTACATTTCTATTTGATTTGTTTAAGTAATAAGGCTTGTATTATTTAATTTTATTGTAAAAAAAAAGAGATATATGTTCCATATTTTTCAATCTTTACATGTTATGTTCTATATATTTTTTTTACAATATTAATTTAAAAGATTAGTATATATGCTCAAGAATATATTTTTTATTTTATACATGCACTTTATATTTGTAAAAAAAATAGATATTATATATATGTTTTATTAGTGAAATAGGATTTTTTGAATGATATATTGATGGTTTGAATAATATTTATCAAAATAATGCTTTCTTTTATATTTGATCTTTATATGATATTTTATTGTTTTATGTTTTTCATACTATCTTGAAAATGATATTCTTAATTGTATAATTTTTTTAATGGAAAATATGTATTAATTCTCATAATATTTCTTTTTAAAGAAAAGATAGTTATTTGTGACGTATTACTTAATTATTTCATATTAACTTTACGATAATTGTCTAGATTCAAAAATGTCTAGACCATCAATTATAATTATTTACAGTAATGAAAAAATGTATAATGGTTATAAAAGGTTGACCATTGAATGTTTAAATTTAAGAGTCTTTCAGTTAGATAAGGATATAACGTTAAATGATATTAAGCAAAATATTTTGTCAAAGTTGAAAGTGGAAGCTAGAAAACATATCTCATCCATTATATATAGGTTTCTTACATTGTGCCATCATATTATGCGTTACCAAAGTTCTAGTTGTTTGATGATGATAATGTGAGCATTATGTTTGTTGTCATGATCAATTTCCCAACCTTGGTGCACTGGAATTATATGTTAAATTTGAAATGGAGAACACAAAAGAATAAGAGATTTATATAGTGTCTCAATTTGAAAATAATGTTCATAAAGTAATAGATTTGAATTCTCAACTCGTGGAAATGTTCTCTCAACAATGTTACTGTTATACTATTCTTAATACTAGTGGCTTATCAAACCGTGGTGTGGTAGGCACTATAATGCAAGATAAGGATAAGTAGTATCCATACCCTCCAGCATAGACTGCCTATATGAGGATGATGATGAACTATCATTAAATGGCTATGAAAATGAGGAAGAGAAGAAGCTTGCCAAACCATTATCATTATATATAGCTTCATCATCACAAATCTCGTATATCAATTGGGAACATTAGACAGATGTATACATCAACTACTTTAAAATCTCACTCAAATTGATGGCCAAGAGTTTTACATCGGTTTGGAATTTTAGAGCAAAGAAGATGTCCTGATAGCCTTGAAATAATATTCAATTAGGTACCAAAATTACAAGACTCTAAAGTTGCAATCGTCATATATAAATGTGTGATAAACAAAATATAGTATTAACTACAGCTGGAGGCTCAGGGTAAGCTCTAATTCAAAGAAAGATTGTTGGGTTACAAAATATGGTATTAACTACAACTGGAGGCTCAGGGAAAGCTTTAATTCAAAGAAAGATTGTTGGGTTATTAGAAGATATAGTAGCCCTCATACCTGTGTTTCTACCAATATGTCACAAAGTCATAAGCAATTAGACTCTGATTTTATTGCCTCATGTTGTGCAGAGCAATGAAGAACCACACTAAACCTTTCTATCACTGAGATAATACAGATAGTAAAATCACAGTTCTCTTATCAAGTTTCCTATAAGAAAGCTTGACTAGGAAAAATATAAGGCTATTAGCCAATTATTTGGTGATTAGGATGACTCATATTGCTAGTTGCCAAAATAGTTAGCAGTAATGAAACAAACGAACCTAGAGACCATTGTGCAATTGTAAACTAAAGATTTATATTGAAGACAATATCTTAACCTTAACAATGTGAAGTTTGAGAGACTGTTTTGGGTATTTCAACCTTGCGTTGATGCATTTTCCTTCTGTAAGCTAATGCTATAAATTAATGAAACCTTCTTATATGGAAAGTTTAAGCACAACCTACTGATTGCAATCACAAAAGATAGGAATCACAAATCATTGCTAATTGTTTTTTCAATTGTTAAGGTAGAGAACTGATTTAGTTGGTCATAGTTCTTGGACATGACACAAATACACATTACCAATGCCATTGGACCATGCCTGATATCTAATCGCCACAATTGGATTATTGTTATATATAGTTAAAGATAAGTCCTTTGGATGGCAACCACCTCATGGTCATCACCAGTTTTGTATTAGTTATATGGCCAACAACCTCAATAGCCACTTTAAGAATATAGCCCTTAAGAGACATATTACAAACATGGGTAACCATTTTCTACCATTGAATCTGCTTACGTTAAGTTCACATATGTTGTTTTAATTGTTGTAATCATTATTATGGGGTATGAGGAGCAGCTAAGGAAGTATGATCTTAAACTAACTAAGTTATGGTCCCTAAACATTGAGGTAGGACATTGGATAAAGGCACTTTCGAAAGAAAAGTAGACTCAAACATTTGACAATGAGCAATACTTTGGATATATGACAACTAACTTAGTAAAGGCAATAAATGGTGTCTTTAAAAGAGCATGGAATTTGCCCATCATTACATTGGTGCAAAGTACCTTCTATCAATTAATGACATACTTTTTACTATGAAGTCAAGGAAAAGATTGCAGTTAGGTATAGAAATTCAAATAACTTTATGGTTGCTTTTCAGAAAAACATGAAAAAAGCCAATGCTTTCTCAGTGCATACTTGTAACAAGATTAATGAAATATTTCAAGTAGAAACAAAATTCGGTGCACCTACCAACAAAAGAGGTAACATAGATTGTTAGCCTCAGCTAAAGGATATGTAGTTATGGAAAAATTCAGCATCTACACTTTCCATGCTCATATGCTCTTACAGCTTATCACATTGTTTGCATGAACTTCTATTAGTACATTGATTGTGTTAAATTCCGCAAGTGCATGGTATAGTTGTAGCTAATACCAGCAAATACGAGTCGATCTCATAGGGAAGCTATTTCAATTACTAGAATCCTTACAATTCAACTATCCAAATTAATTGAGAGAAAAAAAAGAAAGTAATAAAGAACAGAAAAGAAATAAAGAAGAAAATAAAAAAAGAAATTAATAAAGAAATAAAATAAGCAAATAAAGAATTAAAGAAGCAGTAATAACCAAAAGACTCAGATGTAAAAAGCCTAGGATTAGGATTCACCTCAATTATGATTTTCCTAATGTAAATTCTTTCCTTTCATAATTAC
>JANHAO010030787.1:0-10072 GCA_026873985.1 Saraca asoca
AAAATCTCAGCATTAACTTCAAGTAGCATCCCTTGGTTTGGTTACAAGCTTAGCCCTCCATGGGGGCTGGAAAATGCAGAAAGGAAGGGAGCAAGATCTTGCTCTACCCTCATAAAAATACTACCCTAAAAATAGAGAAAAACTAAAGTAAAAGTCTTCATACAAATGGTTCTACCCGGGTCCCAAAAAGAAGAGGAAGCTAGCTGGCAGAGGGGAGTAGGCAGGTGGCTAATTGGTTTTTTTTTTTTTTTTTGCTTTCTACCTTTGCATGCTCTGTGCAAATTTTAGGCTGCTTTCTCTTTCTTTTTCAGTGTCTAATTGTGTTCCAGCTGGTTGGATTCAGGTTGGAGCGAAAAATGGGCAAATGGGCTCAAGCTCATGTCAAATTGGGGCCTTAAAAATTGGTTCTGCATCAGCCCAGTTTCACAGCATTCTGCCTCTCTATTGCAGCCAATATTTGACATCCTATTTGATCTTTTTAGCCTAGGAAGTCTTCATGAAAGTTGTGTTATTATGTGTTACTTCCAAATGGGCTTTGTTTCACCTCAATTGGACTCATAAATCTCCAGATATGGTCTGTTAAGTGAGCAAAGGTCGGCTGCCCGAGAGACAGCATTCTAGGAGTAATTTCATCTCCAAATTCATGTAACCAAATGATGGATTCAGATCTTGAAGTCTTCATGAAAGTTGTAGAGCTATCTCTTAACTTTCCTACAAGATAAGAAT
Source organism: Saraca asoca (assembly GCA_026873985.1). Classification (NCBI taxonomy): domain Eukaryota; kingdom Viridiplantae; phylum Streptophyta; class Magnoliopsida; order Fabales; family Fabaceae; genus Saraca; species Saraca asoca. The sequence continues at coordinate 727 of JANHAO010030787.1, forward strand.
CACATCAATTGGACAATTATATCTCAAGTTATGAAAGAATTACAGAAATTGCTCCAAAATGGCCGAAAATGCAGAAAATTGCAAAATGTTGCCAATTGACACTAAATCCCAAATATATCTTAACTCAGCTAGAATTAATTCATTTAAGCTCTTAAAATGCTAAGCATGAGGATAAATAGATGTGTCAAGTATTGTGTTATCAATAGTCCCATGCAAAAAACTATGAATGCTATCAGCTTATCCAAAAAAGTCATTCATATTCAATAATGTATAGTGATTTGCCGCATGTTGCTATGATAATTGCTACAGTGGCTAACTTTGATTTAGAACTTTTACTTTGTTAAAATTTATTGGGATCTTTTGACTCCTTTTGTGAAAGTTGCTAGGTCGAAAGCTATTTTGTCTTCTTGTGCCTACACTTCATTTGAATTTGAATTTGAATTTCATTTGGACTGTCTAGTTATCACTGAAGTTGATACCAAAATAGTCATCTTCATTTGGCTGGGCATAATCTTCGACTTCTTCTGAAGGATTTGAAGCATATGATTCTACCTCATCTATATTTGTGATTTGTTGTAGAATTTCTTGCAACTTCGACACATGCTCCTGCTTTAAAGAGATTGATGCCAAAGAAGCTGCAATTTGAGATTTGTTCTGCAGAAATTGTTGACTTCCCTCTTTTATGCTTTTATGGAAGTGTGGATTCTCCAAAAACTATTTTTGGACTTTATAGACATGAATCTTGTTGGGTTATTTGCATGAACTCTACCATTTGACAAAGAGTTTTCGCTACAGGATTGGCCATTTAGACAATGAATTTTCTTTTGAATATTAATACTCCCATGAAAAACACCATAGAAGATCAATTTTTGAGAAAAAATAGAGAAGAATGGAAAATTTCCCATAATTAAGATTATCAAAATAGGATTTGAAAGTATTCCATCCCTCTACAATGTTTTCTAGGAAAATTTCTAGTCTAAGACCATAAACGTCTCACCATCTAAAAAATCAATTTAGAAATTTATACTTTTTTACACTAGTTAAAGAAAAACAACCAAGAGCATTTTTTATTTTTATTTTGATAATAAATGGCATTATACCAGGCTTTTTGGTGATTACAGTATATATAACCATAAGGTTCCCATGGAATCAAAACCTTTTAATTTGATTAAGGTTTTGACCCCAATCAGTTAGAGAAATTACTTTCTCAATTCAAAAAGTTGAATAAACGATATTTGTTTTATTCCCTTAAGAGATATTATGTTTAATCTTAGTTGAATTAGTATTAAATAAAATTAATTCATAGAATTCCCTTGTTTTGTTGAAATTTTCAGGGATAAAATCAAAGTTTTTTGGAAAACCTTTTGGGATCTTTGTCCCAGTATTCTAGTTCCATCTGAAGAAGGTTTTGTGGAACCAATTTTGGGTGATATTTGATGACAATTTTGGATGGCTAAGGATCAGCCATGGCAATTTGTTTAGATGAAGAATCGACAACAATTTTCTAGGTTGTCATTTTTTTAATTTATTTCAAGATTTTGGCTTGATCAAGAACTAGGTTCTTAGTATTTTCCTCTTTTTCAGCTATATTAGCCCAAGACATTTTGGTAAGGGTAAGAGGTTTGGATATTTGAGAAGCTATGGCCTAAAGGGTTTCCATTGGAAGGGCATAGTCTCTTGGGGTTTGACATTTGAAAGTAACTTGTTTTCCCTTATCTTGGGAGGGTTTGGATTTGGGTTGCGGATCTTTCTTTTTCTCTTTATCTCGCTCCATTTTTGGCAGCATTATTTCCCTTGCAAGAATTCGTGAGTTTGGAAATTTGGTAAAAAAATTTGAAGAACCTTTGATATATTTAATTTCAAAATCAAACGCAAATAAGATGCTTTGCTATCTTGCAAAAATTTGCTGATCTACAATCAACACTAACAATGAATTTTTGGTTGAGGAGATGATTTTGAAATTTATTGATGCATAAAGCTATTTTTAATTTTTTTTTATAGTTGAATAATTTTGTTGTGCATAGTTCCAATCTTTGATGTAAATGCAATGACATGCCCTTTTGAATTTTTCTTTTGCATGAAAATTCCTCCATATCCAAAGTCTAAAGCATCTATTTCAACAATTTTTAATGTAGATGGAATAGAAATTTGTAAACATGGAAAACTTTTGATATGAAGTTTGTTCCTTCTAACAACATTTATATGAACATCAATCCACGGAGGAGGATTCTTTTTTAAAGGTTCATGCAAAGGTTGTATTATATTGGATATTTGAGGAAAGAAATCTAAGACATAATTTAAACATCCTAAAAATATTTGAAGTAAGGTTTTATCAAGAATTTGATTTGAAAATTTGTCAACAGACTGAATTGCTCTCTCAATTGGTATAATACTTCCTTAGAAAATGTAATGACCAAGAAACCTAATTTTGGTTTGAAATAAAGAAATTTTCTTTTGAGAAACAGCAAGTACATTTTTCTAGGTAATTTCCAAGAAAACATTTAAATGTTTGAAGTGTTGATCAACATTCTAGGAAATGATCAGAATGTTATCAATATAAACAATTATAAAATTTGTAAATAGATTATAAATATCATTCATAATCCTTTGAAATTCTAAGGGTACATTTTTTAGGCCAAATGACATTACATTCCATTCGTATTGTCCAAATGGGACTGTGAATGTTGTTTTATACTTGTCCTCAAGTTCAATTTGTATTTGCCAAAAGCCAGATTTTAAATCAAATTTAAAAAATATTTTGGCAAAATGTAAGCAATTCAATAGATCCTTTATATTTGGAATGGATATCAAATCCATTGTAAGGCTTCATTTAGAGGCTTGTAATCAATTACTAACCTCGAAGTTCTTCATTCAATTTCTGCATTCTTATTGACATAAAAAGTAGAACATGATCAAGGACTTTTGGACTTTCTGATAATTCCTTTTGTAAGAGATCATTTATCTTTTTTTTTTTTTTTTGCAGTAGTCCAGTAGTTCTTGATTCATTTGAATTGGATGAGCTTTTGTAGGAATTTGTCTTTCAAAAAACTCTATTTCATATTGTTAATCTACCATATGTTGTTTTCTTTTCCAAAAGGCATTTGGCAAGTCAAAACAAATATGAGTTTCAATTCTTTTTTGTAAAAAATTTATTTTGTTTTGAACAACTGGTGTTTCCAAAAGTTATTCTGTTCTTTTAAAAGAAATTTCCTCCAAAAGGAAATTGATTTGATTTTCTTTGATTTTTACCAAATTCAAATCTTTGAAAATAGGTTTTTTGATAAATTGGAAAAGAATTTTCTCTTCTAAGCTCTCTGTTTCTATACCTTGATTAGTCACTAAAAAAGGAATAATTTGTTGGATAAAAGGAAAGCCTAAGATGATTATGGTAGTTATATCCTTAACCAATAGAAATGTTGTTTAAAGCTTTTGCGAAGAATTTGCTACCACCACATTTGACTTTTTGTATTGAATTTGAAGTCTAGATCCACTAGCAGATCTAAGCCTTTCTTTTGTTTTCTCAAAATATTTGGTTGGAACAAGTCCTTCTTAGTACAATTGAGATTAGCTCATGTATCTAACAAGGCTACTATTCTAATGGTATATTCATTTCTGATGATTAATTTGATCGGGATATACCACTTTTGGATAGAAATACTATAAGAGATTTTGAAAAGCTTTTGAGAAATTTTTTTTCTCTTTTATTATTTCTTCTTCCTTTTCTTTTCCTTTTTGAAAGGTTGAAAGGATTAAATCAGAATGTTGTTGCTTCTATTTTAATTCTTTTACTTCTAATTTTAATAGATTGAGTTCATGCAAAGATCCTGAATGGTTACAAACCTATTGCTTTCTAAACTAAATATATCTAAGACATTTTTTAAGTCGTATTTGTTTATCCTAACCAGTTTGGCTAAGATTGGCTTTTCTATTGATTATTTGAACTTTTGGAGGTATTCTACCTTCTGTTCATCATTTGGAAGTTGGCAAATTACTTCTAAAAGAAGATCCTGCTCATTTGTAAGAACATTTATTTCCTTTTCAGAAAATAATGTATCTTTTGACTTAAAAGAACAATAATCCTCTTGCTAAACTCCTTTGCTATTTTCCTTTTCTATTTCTGTTACTTCTGCGAAGAATTCTTCACTCTCAAAAGTCTCTTCAACTAAAAGGCTATTTATCTTCTCTAAAACTTTTGCCTCTAGTTCTAGTTTTCTTAGGTTCTTGTTAAGCCTACAGTATTTGGAGATATGACTTGGTTTATTACATCTAAAGCAAACTGGTCTAATATCCTAATTTAGAGGAGGAATATACCTAGGCTTTCTCCTATGGTAACTCTTCTTATTTGGATTATTTTGGGGGTTTTGGATTTCTAGATTCTATCTTCTTTTGTTTTGCCCTTCTCCTATGCTTAGGTCTGAAGGTCTTTGGGCAGATAAATCCAAATTATTCATAGAAAGAACCTAGCTTTTTCCTATTTAAAGTTCTTTCTTTTGCTATTTGTCTCTAAATTTTGTCATCTTAGCAAATCTTCAAAGCTACTTTATGGACATAGGCCACTAATTACCCATAAGTAAGTTGTTCATAAAGGATAATCCCATTGAATTAATTTTTAATTTTATCCCTAACCTTATCTCCTAAGGATCTAAGAAGTCCTACAAGGAATTTTTCCTTCTAGAAAAGTTGATTACTATGTGACCTAGCATAAATCTTACTGAAGAATGCATTTTTTTACCATGCAAAATCTCCTAAGCTTCTACACTTAAGGTTGGATAATAGTTCAGCAGATTTGTCCTTCCATAGGTTTAGGTCTCCTATGAAGTGTTTGGTGATCATAAAGATCAGGGTATTTACTGCATCTAAGATTTCATCCCTATCTAAATCACAGATGACTAAACTGTTTGTATCAATCTTAATTGACTCCAAAATATGATTCTTTTCTATTTGAGTGAGATGTTCATCTCACCATCCTTTGAGTTGGCCAGTAAATTCTGTAACTAAGACATGGACTACAATTGCATCATCGCATCCATGAACTGTTTGGTAGGCTATACTAACTATTGTCATTTGTTGTAAAATATTTAAAATTTCATTTTCAGATTTACCATCTATATTCCATTCATAGATATTATTCCTGTTGTAGGAATTTTGAACGATGAAAGGCTTTTCTAAAAGACTTATGTCTGGGAATTTGGGTAGAAGACTAGTTGGTGGTCTAGGTGCCCTCCAGTTCACTATTGTTTGGATAGCTTCTAACTTAAGTTCTTTAGTATCTGAGGATATTTCAAAAGCTTTATCCAAGGTTTGAATTTTTTCTATGTTGTTCCTACTTGACCTATTTATCAGAGGAGTTGCTAGAACTTCTAGGGATTTTGAGGCTAACTTTTGTTCTATTTGCTCTATCATCCTAGTAATTTCTATTTTTGCTATTGCTTTAGACCTATGGGCCTTATTAAGGTTCCTTTGTTTATCCTTTGGAATTTCATATGGCTTAAACAAAGGTTTATCTATTGATTTGTTAGTTAAAGCTTTTGAGCATTCTGCAATCTCACTAACCATGAATTGATTTCCTGGAGTTTGCATATACTTATTTGTATAGTTAATTTGTTCCGTTAAAGACTGTATGTCTTTAGATGAAATAGGTTCAGCTCCATCCCTTACCTTAAAAGGTGCAACTACCAGAGGCTTATTTGGGTTTGTGGTTTCTATTTGGAAGGCTTTCTGAGGTGGTAACTCTGAAACTACCTTTTTTCCTTTGATAGTTATCCATTCTTGATTTGTCCTGGTTCTAACATTTACTGATTTATCAAAAAGATAATCTATTCCTAGTTTTCCTATGGCATGTATTTCAAACCAGTCAAAAAATGGAATATTTAGTTGAATTCTTTTCATGAATTTGAACAAAACATCACGTATTTGATCTTTTTCATTTCTTTGAAATTTTGAAAGAAACCATTCCCTCTGAAGAGTATTTACTTTTAAGTAAAAGTCTTCTTTCAAAGTTTTTCTATCAATTTGAAAATCTAAAAAAAATTTCTTCTGGTCCAGATTCATTTAACTTTTGGATAATCATCATTTACCATTGTAGAGCAAGATAGAAATAAAGATCCTTCCTTTTCGAATTCTTCATTTTCAACTTATTCTTTTCCTTTTGAAAAGTCTTTTGTATAGAGTAATTTGGGTGTCCTAGAGGTATAATCTATTTCTCTAAGGTTTACAATAGATAGGGATCTCTTAAGACTAGAGATATCTATTGATATAGTTGAACTAGAAGTTGTTGAACTAGAAGCTACAAATCTTCTAGATTTATCTAAGTTGGTAACCCTGGGGTTTTTTAACCTATTCTTATTAAAGAATAGATCTACTTGTCTAGAGTCATATTGAATAATCCTGACTATTTGGGAGCTAGCTATTTGAGGATGGGTGGCTTTGGATAAAGACCATCCTTGTGAGTAATCTATCATATCCCACAAATTTGTAATTGGCTTCTGTACCTTAGTTTTGGTGGAATTAGTCACAAAATAAGTTGTTTCTCCTTTCAGACTAGGAGGTTTGATGATTCTTGTACTTTGACTATTGTGTAATTTGTATTGGATCCTATAGGTAATAACTATCAATATAGTTCCTAGTTTCATATTATATTCATGCAATTTGACATTTAAAACTAACAAGTTGTCCCAATAAAGAGTCATTGAGAAGCATATTTGGAAGACAGTTGAAATAAATTGGTCCTTGAGAAGCACTAGTTTCAACTACGCCTAACAAGGAGTCATTGAAATTTTCATGTCTATCGTCCTTGAGAACAAGCAGAATAGTAGTATTTAAGTCTAACCCAGTCATAAGTTTAGCAACAATTTAAACACAACCAATATGTAAATAGTTGTAATTTGATTTTTCTTTTTAAGATCTTTTTCTAAAAGAATAGTAAATTCTTCTATCAGTGGGTCAACATTTATAAATTTTTCTTCAGTGTTTATAACATGATTTGATTTGGTTAAAATCTAAAAATTTTATTTGTAAAGTTCTTTGTCTGGGATCCTTGAAAGTTTCCAGTCATCAATTTACTAATTGAAATCTTTAAAATCAATTTGTTCTTTAAAGATTGATTTGAAATTTTCTTTAAATTTGATTTTTTATGAAAAAGATAATGTTGAAAAGGAAAAATGAGAAGAAAAAGACGGATGCATAGAAAAACTTAATTTTCTCCCTCAAATCAATATATATATATATATATAGTAAATATGAAAGATTGGCCAACAACAATTGACTGGAGTTCCAGATTCCTTTTATGTTTTGACGATAAGTTCCGAAATGCACTTTGAGGATTAGACTTAAGAAAGCTGGGCCTTAATGACTCATTTGAGTTTCCTTGCACGGTTGGCCCAAATTTCGAAGGTCACTGTTAATGCCATGGGAGAATTAGAATGCACACCGCACTTTCCGAGTATAATCTAAATAAATTGATTAGAATTTAATTGAATTGTGTCGAATTGTGAATAGAAAATGAAATTCTACTTCAATATTTTCCCAAAAGAATGACAAAACAAAAAAGAAAGCTATGCTACGCCTAACTCTAGCGATTTGTCCATTACATTATCGTTGAACAGATTCGTACAAGAAACATTATAGAAAATGAAATTCTAGTTCAATATTTTCCCAGAAGAACGACAAAACAGAAAAGAAAGCTATGCTACGCCTAACTCTAATGATTTGTCCATCACATAATCGTTGAAGAGATTCGTACAAGAAACAAAGTTGCAATGTCAGGGAGCAAACCTCAAACCTCCGTGATGTCCGTATGGTGGCATCACTTCCTTAGTGAATATGACAAATCCATCTTATAAATCAATTTAATAGATAAACGTACTCGATTTTAAATGAAATATGATGTAAAAATTAAGTATAAAGAATAGGTCTTACCGTATAAATTTGAGAGCAAATGCACTTGTAAATTATTTTTCTAATTTTTTTTCATTTTAAAGATATTTGTATTTTTTTTTTAGCATCGATCGTTTATTCAATATAAGTAAAAAAGTATGTGGTTGTAATTCTTATATTTTTATCTTCGCGTTCATATGAGATGGCACAATAAAAAACTTAGGAGTTAGGAAAAAAGTCCTTATGTTAACTGGAAAAAGGTATGTCACTCTTGTCAATATGACTTTTACTTAGAATACTCTTTAAAGGGGGCAAGACAATGACCTAGTGAGCACTGTAACTCAAGTCAGGGATTAAAGTGTGGAGTTTAGAAATATTCCCCCTACACATTCAAAACTATATAATGAAACATATATTAATAAAATGAAATTATCTCTTTCTTTATTTTTAAAAAAGTCACTAAAAGCTTCTTATGTAGCACATTCTTTGAGACTCGGTATATGCTAATACTTCGACCACACGCTCATATTGGCTTCAACCACAAGACCACCTAACATGCTCTTTTGGCTTTAACACGGATTACCAACTTGGCTCTTAAAAGCTCACTAACGTAACGTATTAAAGCTGACCAACACACAATTAGTATATAGAAATCTTAAGTTTTGATCTCTACCACAATAATTTTTGACTTCTCTACAATAAATCTGACAAACACCTAGTTAGATGCCCTATCTCTTCCCTATATATATATGTATGTATGTATGTATGTATATATGTATGTATATATATATATGTGATACAATAGAAGGGTCAAAACCCAAACTAACACAGCAACAATCTATAAATCTTAAACTAATAGAATGTTGATATGTGAAATTTTTAAATAGATCTCACATTGTGAACAAATAATTTAGATACTCTAATATATACTTTTCTATACTTAAAGAAATATTCACCTTTTTTAGGAGGTACGCATGTTTAGTTTCTAAGATATTGTTTCGGACAAGGAGGGTATGATTCACAAATCGTTACTTCATCAACGAACTATGCCATTGACTTGGTCGTAGATTGATCAAAGTGCTATTCCTTGGCTGGTAGCTGTTGATCTGAACACAATAATATGCCTAATTTGACGAGTAATGCACTTAGATCACCATGTAAAACATCATAGATTAATGGAATGTATTCAGTATCATCTATAAGAGGTTCTTACTGCAAAGGAAAAGAAAATCCATCTTTTTATCCCATTGAAAGTGATTAATTGTTACAAAATCTATAAATACTAAACATATACACACAAGTGTGGCAAAACATATCAACATCTTATTGTTGAGGAAAAATATTAACAAGACATTTCATTTACTGATGATGGTACGGAACTGGTGCTAGATTGACCAAAATCCAATTCTGTAGCAGCCATGTGTGGTTCCATTCTACCATGCATGAAAAGTGCTGGTTCTCTGGGACACGG
>JANHAO010030788.1:0-10068 GCA_026873985.1 Saraca asoca
AAATATATCTCATAAGAGAAATATTTCTAAATTTTCATCACCAAATATTGAAAATTAAAAGGAAGAAATTCAATCACAAATTGGTTCTATTTTTTTTTTATTCCCTATCTAGTAAGAAAAGTAGTGCTCATTTTAGTGCCAATTTATACAAAATCATTATTCAAACCTTGGATTTTCCATAGCAGATATCACTAGCTCAACTACATTCAAAAGTCAAAAGCACAAATTTAAGAAAGTTCAAGAAAAAAAATAGATTGTAGGATGTTACTTATCCAAAGCACTTAATATGAATTTAGATTACAAACAAACTTGGCCACAATTTTATAGAAATACAAAGGCTTTTTCCATGCTTACAAACAAGGCATACCATAATTTTAAACCGGAAGCCTTTTTCCATTGTTTCTACTTAATATGAATGTAGAGAATGATTGCCACAAAATTTAGCTAACAAACAAATGGAACCCATGAAAGAATAATTCAAATACAATAGGCTAATCTCATGCATAGTCAATGCACATCGTTTATCAAGCCAAATGACCTTTTATAACCAAAATATCAAAATACACCATATAGTTCAATTTTAATGGTCAGACCCATTATGACTATATATCACTATTATAAATTAGATCAAAAGCTATAGATTTCTTTTTTTTTTTACTTTCAAACTTAATCATAAATCATTGAACTTGATTAAGAGCTATAAGAGTCCAATTATTAAAATATACATATATTCATTTGTTTAAAGTGATTGTTTTCCTAACACCTAATGCAATAATACTTGCAATCTATAGCTTTTCATATGCATAGTAAATGAAAATAAAGGAAAGGAGAAAATAGACGAGTTTAAATAATAACCCAGGCTTGGCATGCTACTAAGCTAGTTTGAGTAGTTTCTTATAAATACACTTTCTTAATGCAACTCACTAGGGGATAAGAATATAAATAGCTAGAGAAACACAATACAAACACGTGTGAGCAAAGTATTACTATTTTCACAACCTAGAGAAAAAAGAAATGTCATCATCTTTAATCCCAAATACAAATACAAAGTTTCATTAAATTTTGAGGTGCATAAGAATTCACAACTACTATGCTAAGAGTCCATTCATAAATAATTTATGCTTTAATCAAGTCTTTTGGCAAGTAAATAAAACTTCAAGGGTAGCAAGAGCAAGAAAATGTTAAATTTCCTTGAATATACATAAATTGTTACTAAGTAAAAGGAAAAGAAAATTCTCAATCAACCAAATTCCTCAAAAAGAAACATTGAAATTTAGCAAAAATATAAATGGATATAGAGCTAAAACATGAACACTAATGATAGAATTATTGGCATGAATAGTATTCAAATTCAAACTCTTCTTTTCACTTAGGCCAAATATCAAACGTTGATAAGTAACAAGTATATGACTTACCAATCAACAATGATGATTGGCTTAATTAACAAACACAATAAATAATTATAACATAATTTCTATTATAATCTTTAATCCCAAAATAAACCCAAAAGATGATCACAAACTTGACATCTTTCATGGTAACAAAAATCAAAAGATTATAATATGGAAAAAAAATCATGAACTTACTTTATGAAAATTTTGGATTAAAATTCTTAGATATAGAGATAGATTGGATGAATGCAAAAAAAAAGGGGTGAAATATTAAAAATGAAAGCTTAAATGCTTATCAATAATGGTGAACCTTTTAATTAACGATGAAATGTGGATAGAGAAAAAGCAAAGCCAGGAAGGGTTGATGGTGATTCAATTGTAAAACATACAGTAGTAAGACGCCTTCGACATTTGTTATAGCGATGAGAATTTTAGGATTCCATTGTCTCCCCTACTTCCTACAATGCAACCTTCAAATAGATAATTTAAGAATCTAAGTGCTTAAGTTAAAATGGGCTAAGCAAAACATCAATTTTAGTGGATCAATGATTGAAAACTTTGAAGTTAAGCTTGGCAAATTTATGCTCAATTGGATTAATTCTTCTCTTATGTTTAAAGGTGAATGTTATCACACTCTTATGTGAGAGATAGAAACAAAATTGTTTACATCCCATCCATAAATAGCCTGTGTGGAGTTCCACGTCACTAAGTTCTAGAAAAGTTGAGTCCACCTCCCTACAACTTTGATGAAGTGAAAGGAAACTATTCATTTTTGAGGCAGAAGTTTGCTAGGGTTTGGTATGTTTTAGGCCCGTCTCAATAGAAGTCTCACATTGTTCAAATAATGGTAAACTAAACACATTATATATGCCTTTCCAGCTTAGTAAATCATCCCTACGAGGACATCTGATAAAATTCGAATGATACAAAGATGATTGCCATGGCCCCTGTAGAAGGATGACATGCACAAATCAAGAAATGGTCTAAATGTTTTTCCATTTTCTCTGATTTCATCCCTCTATTAGGATATCGCATTATTTATAATTTTATTCCTTCTAATCAATTGTTATTGCTTTCCATAATGTATTCTTCCTCTTATTCAAAGCCTATTCAATTGATATATTATTTATCAAAAATTTCACTTTGTAACCCAATGAGTAATAGGTAAACATGTGGTCTTCTGGTATAGTTAACAATTTAAATTTATGAAGTTTTTTCTCTTTTTTTTTTTGGGTAAAAAAATCTATCATCTACTTGTATTTGAGATTTATGAATATTACTAACCAAGGAATAAAGAGGTAAAATCCTTTTTTTCTAATTTCTTTTGGATGGGAGATTGGGTTTTTATAAAATATGGGTTTTATGATGCAAAAAAAGGGAAAGAGTGAATGGGCCAAAGGGAGATATGCCCCATACATGACTTAAGAATCTCCTAGCTAGCAATATAAATAGTTGGGAAGAGTGCCAAAAAAGATTTATTAATCAATATAGAGCTCTCAGAAAGTAGCTCACTCCAACCTGCCACCTCACAACGATCTTTCAGTGAAATGATGAATTATTGAAAGATTATATTACAAGATTTTGGTACGAGATCAACAATGTAGAGAATCCCGCTAATGGCAGCATTCTGACAATAATCTCAATGGGGCTCCACAAATATGGGAAGCTTTATGAAAGCATGTGTAAATCTCCAGTGAGGGGTCTGGGAGAATTTTATGAGTGAATTGCAAAGGAGGTTAGATGGAAGGAGACTTTCGACCCAAAGAAGCTCACATAAAGGAATGATACAAGTAACTCCACTCTCAACCAGAATAAGAGGGGGAGCAATGGCAGAAAAGGAAAAATGGGTTAGAATGATGGCGCCAGCATCCAACCTTTAAAGAAAGCCAAGAAGGAGTGACCTCAACCTCAAGGTTACCAAGATAGTTACAGCATCCTGTCTAACACCTTAAAGAGGATATATGCAACTAAAAAGTACAAGGAGGATTTCAGGCAGCCCAGGCCCATGAAAGTCCCACCTAAGTTTAGGGATGCCAATAGGTTCTGTGCCTATCATAATGAAATCAGGCATAACACTTCTAAGTGTAGGTCACTCAAGGATGCCATTGAAAATCTAATCAGGATAGGTTGCTTGAGAGATTATGTAATGTGACCTACAGGGCAGCAACCTTAGCACTCCTAATAATCAACACAACAATTGTTCTAATAGGCTGAACAAGAATAGATGCCTGTGGTGAGAACCATCTTCATAATCCATGGTGCATCGCACATTGCAGGCATTTTGAATAGGTCGCATGAACATTATGTGTGAAATGCAAACCATATCATATTCACGGACCACTTCTGATAGCATCACCTTCATGGATAATGATGCATGAGGGGTTTAGTCTCCCCACAATGACACACTGGTCAGTTAGGTTGAGATTGGAAATGCTAAGGTGCGAAGGATCATGCTCGACACTGGCAATTTGGTAAATGTTATGTATAAGAAGTGTTACAAGCAAATAGGACTAAGCAAAGGTGATCTAAAATTTTCCCCAGAGCCTCTTTCTGGCTTCACAGGGGGTGTAATATTCCTGATAGGATAGGCTTCTTTTAACCTTGGGAGACTCGAAGTGTCAAACCACCATTCGAGCAGACTTTATAATTGTTGATTGCCTTTTGCCTTACAATATGGTGTTAGGGTGACTTGCAATGAATGATCTAGACATTGTCATGTTCACCAGAACACTGATTATCTAATTTCCAACCCCACTGGAGTCAGGTGTGTGCGAGGTGAGTAATATGCTACCCAATGTTATTAAAAAGACACTATTAATATCGAGGAGAAACAGAAAAAGGTTGACCAGGATGCCAAAAAGGAAATTGGCCCTATAAAAGAGCTTAAGGATGTATAGGTTAGTGGGGCAGAACCTAAGTGGCGCCTCAAGTTGGGAAAGAACTTGCCCTCTGATGTGAAGGCCTAGCTCACAGAATTCTAAAAATAAACCTAGATGTTTTTGCTTGGAATCACAAGATTTAGTAGGGATTAATCCTGAAGTCATGTCACATAAACTAAACATAGATCCTCATCACAAACCCATCCACCAGAAGAGGAGGTTGATGACTGCTAAATGCTCTATGGCTCTCAAGGAAGAGATAGATAAACTCGTGGCTAACAAGTTTATCAGAGAAGCTCACTACCTGATGAGGGTAGCTAATCCCGTGCTGCTAAAAAAGAAAAATGGGAAATCGAGGACTTACATTAACTTCACTGACCTTAACAAAGCCTGTCTGAAGGATAGCTTCCTTAGTCCAAGGATTGACCAACTTATGGATGTAACAGCTGGTTACTAGCTCCTCATCTTCATGAATGCTTACTCGATGTACAACTAAATACCCATGGAGCCTTAAGATGAGGAGCACACCTCGTTTATCATAGGCCATAGACTCTATTGTTAGAAGGTGATACCCTTCAGATTGAAGAACCTAAGGGTGACCTACCAACAGTTGGTCAACATGATGTTCAAAAAATAGATTGGGAAGACCACGGAGGTCTATGTGGATAACATGCTTGTGAAATCCATATAGGTCATGGACCATGTGACAAATCTGTATGAAATGTTTCAAATTTAAGGAAGGTTTAGATAAAATTGAATCCACTTAAGTATGCATTCGGGGTAGCTTTAGGAAAATTTCTTGGGTTCATGGTCAACAATAGGGGAATTAAGGAAAACCCAAAGAAGATTAAGGCATTGCTTGATATGAGATCCCCAGTTGGGGTCAAGGACATGCAAAGTCTAAATGGACGGGTAATAGCCCTTAGTAGATTCATTTCTAAGGCAACAGACAAATGCATCCCATTCTACAATGTATTGAAAAAGGCCAAGCAATTCAAGTGGACTAAGGAATGCAAAATTGCTTTTTAGTGCTTAAAGGAATATATAGGCCAAGCTCTACTTTTGTCCAAGCCAAAAGAAGTCGAAAAGCTCATTCTCTACCTAAGGGTATCTCAACACACTCTCAGTGCGGCCTTGCTCAATAGGAAGCTAAAACTCAACTCCTGGTCTACTGCATAAATAAAAGATTGTTGAATGCCTAGCTAAATTATTCATCAATAGAAAAACTCCCTTACTGCCTTATGGTCACATCAAGGAAGCTACATCCTTACTTCTAGGCATATACTATTGAGGTACTCACTTAGTTCCCATTAAGATAGACTTTACAGAAGACTGACACCTCAGGTCACCTACTTAAGTGGGCCATCGAGCTAGCCCAATTTGATATCTAGTATAAATTGAGGTCGATGATTATAGGGCAGGCCTTAGCTAACTTCATCATAGAATTCACTGATACTGTGGCAAAAGAAGTGGGGACTTTGAAAGGACCATATTAGGAACTCTTCGTAGATAGATACTCATATGAGTAGAAGGCAGGGGCAAGAACACTTTTAAATCGACCTGGAGTGACATAAAATCTTCTTTATGCTAAGATTTGGATTTTGGGCCACCAATAATGAAGCGGAATATGAAGCACTGCTCGTAGGACTCTACTTGACCAAGGAAGTATGAGTTGAAAACCTAAAAATATTTAGTAACTCTTAGCTCATTATCTATCACATAAAGGGTGAATATTAAACAAAGGGATCAAAGATGGCTATTTATCTTTAGAAAGTTCACAAATTACTTAGTAACTTCTAGAGGTATGAGGTCAATCAGATCCCATGAGTTCATAATGCACATGCAGATGCACTAGCTTCCTTAGCCATAACTAAAGACACGGACTTCTCGGGGATAATCCCAGTGGAATTTCTTCCATCCCCAAGCATTAAACAGAAAAATATTGTAATGTCAACTAGTATGGCATGAAGCTCATGGACGAATCCAATCTTGGAGTATTTATGAGATAGCAAGCTACCAAAAGATAAAATGGAAGCATGTCATGTGCGAGCTAGAGCCGCTAGATACTGTATCATCGATGGCATGCTCTATAAAAAGGGATTCTCAGCTCCACTCCTTAGATGCATCAATGGCTCTAATTGTGACACTATCCTAGAGGAAATTCATTCTGGTTATTGTGGAAACCATGTTAAAAGGCTATCTTTAGCTCAAAAAGTACTCTGACAAGGGTTCTACTGGCTAGCCATGAAGTAGGATGAGGTCAACCTGGTCAAGAGATGTGACAAATGTCAAAGGTTCACTAAGGTTCCATGAGTTCTACTGGCATACCTTTAATAAATGATTAGCCCATGGTCTTTTGCAATCTAGGGGGTTGACTTAATCGGACCTCTTCCTACTGGTTGTGGGAGCTACAAACATGTAATAGTGGCTGTTGACTATTTTACAAAGTGGACAGAAGCAAAAGAGTTAGCTAAAATCTCTTCCTCTAAGATTAAAAAATTCATCTGGGGCAACATTATTTGTAGGTTCGAGGCTCCCTAACAAACTATAACCAATAATGGGACCTAATTCACCAACAAGTAGTTTATCAAGTTTTACAATAGCCTCAAAATTGTAAAAAGTTTCTTAGTCGTAGACCATTCTCAAGCCAATGGACAAGTTGAGGCCATAAACAAGATCATTAAACAGATCTTGAAAACAAAGCTGGAGGCTAGAAAGGGAGCATAGGTGGACAAGTTGCTAAAAGTACTTTAGGCTTATAGAAACATAGCTCGTAGCACTACTAGAGAAACCCCCTTTGTGATGGCCTACAAATCTGAAGCTATGATACCAGCAAAATCTAACATGACTTTGCACCAAAGGGCTGCTTTTAACCTAAAGGATAATAGTCAACTGCTCACTACAAGTGATGACCTTATAAAAGAAGAAAATTAAGGACATAGCTCACCTTAGGGTTGCAACTTACTAATGGTGAGTTGCAAGACATTATAACCTAAAGGTCCACATTTAGAACTACCAAGTAGGTGACATTATAACCTGAAGGTCCACATTCAGGACTACCAAGTAGGTGACCAATGCCGTGCCTAATTTTACCATCAACTCATAAGGCCAGCAATGGAGCACTGGGTCCGAGTTGGGAAGGTCCGTCCTTCGATTATCTCTGCCAATCCCGTCTTTCTTGAGAACACTATTCTATCTTTGGAATGTACACTTACAAAGCAAGCTAATCTCAAAATGATTTGACTAACACTCTAATCGCATTCAGGATATCAACTAGACTGGCTTCTTGATAACACAAAAAATGTGGTTTACCCACTCACATCCAATTAACATTATGCGATCTATGCAGGTCCATCTAGGTTAACATTGTGTAATCTCCTGAGATCCATCTAGGTTAACATTGTGTGATCTATTTAAGTCTATCTAGGTTAACATTGTATGATCTCCTAAGGTTCACCCAGATTAACATTGTGCAATCTGTTCAGGTCCATATAGGTTAACATTGTGCGATCTACTCAGGTCCATCTAGGTTAACATTGTGCAATCTCTTAAGATCCATCCAAGTTAACATTGTGCGATCTGTCCAGATCCATCTAGGTTAACATTGTGTGATCTCCCAAGATCCATCCAGGTTAACATTGTGCAATCTGTCTAAATCCATCCATGTTAACTTTATGTGATTTCCCAAGAACTGTGTATGCTAATGACATGTTATCTACTGGGTGTTCAACTTGATAAATATAACCCACGACTGGCTTATTAAACACTCAAGCAAACAGCCCAACTAGCTATCTTGGAAGCCACCTTCTAATCTAGTATTCAAACATAAAGCCACACTTTGCTAGCAAAATATTCAAGTATTAAGACCCAACAAAAGCTCAAGAGGTTAATCATTCAGAATAAGCAATAGTCAAACAGTTGTATTTCAAGGAAAATAGCTCAAGATAGATTCATTAAAGAGACAATTATCTTCATTACAAATAAGCAATTTAGTTTAGGTGCATTCAGAATATCCAAAAACAAAATTAACAACTAGCACACTAATCAAGCCAACACCCTAAACATCTTCAAACTCCTATGACTTAGTATGGTTGTCTAGGACTCGGCCTATATTCTTATGAAGGAAATTGAAATACTCCCTTTTCATGGGACCCATGCCATCATGACCTTCTCCTGGCATATCCTTGGACTCCTCTTCCAAAGCAACAACAACCTCCTTTCCTTTATTAGTTCTCTACTTCTTAGGAGGAGGCTTATTTGGAGATTTTAGCCCATTGGTAGGAGACCTCCCTAGCTCATATGCAAGCTCAGTTCCTTTTAGCTAAGAAATAGGGATCAACACCCTTAAAGTCTCCATTGGAACAATAGAAGAGGAAGGATGGCTAACATCAGCAGAGGTTAAGGTAGCTTTTACCCCTGACTCAGGAGAATCTAGAGGTGCTATAAGAAGATTAAGTCTCACCATACTTGGCTTCCTGAAATTAGCTAGAATGACCTCCTTAACTCCATTAGCTCCCATGTCTTGCACATTGTCAAGAAGCTTGGTGTTGAGGGCAGAAGAGAGCCCTTGTGCCTGCAAAAGCTCCTCGTTGAACGTCAAGTTGTTTTGGAGATCCTTGAGGGTATTGAATTGATTAAGTGCTTCAGCTTCCTCCCTCCTTAGCACTGGTTTCTCTTTTCCAGCTCCATCTACAAGATATGATAGAAGGTCAGACCTAAGACAAAATAAAATGAATACCAGAATTAGTCTATATTCCCTTAACTCACGTAGTAGGATTCAAAACAAATGCAAAGTTTCAAAGATAACGTAGAGATGGGCAAGGGACATAAAACTAATGGGTCTTGTAATTTTCTACGTTGGATTTCCCCTTGGTGTCCCCATGAGACAATATCTTCTTATAAATAGATAGATAAGCTGTGAGGTAATAAATCCCTTCTCATAGCCTAATACTCTTAATGGTGTAGAGGTTACAGAGAACTCTAACCAAAGGGGAAGGAAGGCTATTCCTAAGGAAGAGAAGGGCAAAAGAGGTTAGCTAAGAATATGAGTTGGGAATTAGATGAAAAGGGGAAAGTTTAAGCTTATTCAAAACAAATCAACTATATAAGAAGGGACCGAGAATCTAAACCTAGCGCTAAGATGTTGGATACTAATTAATACAAATTTCGAATGAGGGATGGCAACATGGTCATTGGAAGAAGACTCTAAGATACGGTAACCCCTCAAAAAAATATATGCCTAAGTTATTCCTTCAACTCATG
The DNA here is from genome assembly GCA_026873985.1 of Saraca asoca. Taxonomy (NCBI): domain Eukaryota; kingdom Viridiplantae; phylum Streptophyta; class Magnoliopsida; order Fabales; family Fabaceae; genus Saraca; species Saraca asoca. The sequence continues at coordinate 9,533 of JANHAO010030788.1, forward strand.
GAACTTGATGCTTGAAAGGTGATATGTAAAGGCTAAATGACCTGTAAACCCCTCAAGTTCAGAGCGAGCTACAAACTCTCTTGTGGCCTCACCACTTTAAGAGGTCGCCTTCCCTAAGAGATGAAGTAGCTCCCCACTCCTTTTAGAAGATTCAGTATCTCCACATACTATTTGGTGACTGCGGTGTCTACAAGGTGGAAACATCTACACAAAAGGAAAAAGAAATAATTAGGTCACTAAAGGCACACCACCCCTAACTCTAGGAAATTTGCCCTAATAGAGGCCCTTTTATGAAAAAGTCATACATGCCTTATGTCACCAATACCCAAATTCCATAGACATGAGAAACTCAACCATTTGGGCCATTAAGGCCCAAAAATTTAATAAAAAACTCAAAATGACATCCGAAACCCCCCCAAAGCCTATGGATGAACCAATTAGATGTTAGTCGAATATAGGTGCCCTAGAGTCAATTTGATTAGGCTCTATTGCATCTATGACTAAGCGGTCTATGGATTTAGATAATAAAGGTTGAA
>JANHAO010030789.1:0-10066 GCA_026873985.1 Saraca asoca
ACCAACAAAAGATACATGTGTATATACAAGCAACCATACCTCAACTGGATAGCCATTTCTTATGAAATTTTCACAAGCAAATAATGAATAATAGGAATCTATCCATGAGGATGATCATATCACAATCTTTCTAGTGTATCAGGTTGGACTCTCATGGCCATAATCCACCATTTATAATTCATCATATATTTCAATCTCATAACATCATGCCTCAATATTTCATGTGGCAATTTAAATAAGTCAAACATTACATAGCAATAAATCATAAATCTCCTTATTACTCCGATCTAACTTTATCTTGCAAAAACCCAACCTTATCTCTCCAAGCTAACCTTATCCTACTCATCATTTTACAACACCTATATCCAATGCTTGGTTCATTATTCCCTGTTATAGTCCATCATTCACATTTCAAGTCTTATAAGGGCTTTCAAGTAGTCAAGGATATTTATCCCATAATAGATATATCATCAAGATCACATCAGTATGTTTCATCATTATTCATGACATCATATCACATTTCGGATTTCATTAAAAGTAATAAACATTAAGCAATGTTCTTCTCAAAACAACTATATCACATCATTCTCATTCAGCCACAATTCTGCTAATAAAAGTTACGTTTTATTTGCTAATGCACCTTCCATTCTTTGTTTCATCATATTATTATTTTAATTAATTTCATATTAATAATATATATGTAACTGATTGTTAAATTCAACAATATTATAGTGTAATTATCTATTTAAATTTTCTTAATCTTTACACTCAATTTAGTAAGGTTTATACAAAATTAAACCAAGGGAATAGGAGATAATTTGGAAAGAAGAGAAGTTAAGTTGAAAAATAAGGAAATTTCTGAAGATACAATTAGAATAACGAGTAGGATTGTTGAAGTAGTTCAAGTAGAATTGATATCAGAATCGAGGAGTTCAAGTGTGAAGGATTCGATTTTAATCAAAGAAAATCATTTAAAAGTATGAGTTTGCTTGCCAAAATGTGCAATTATTCAAAAAGTCCATTTGCAAATGTGATCAGGATCATGATCAAAATCAGAAAACAAAGTAGAGAAGATCAATTTGACTTGCATAAATTTAGTTTAAAATTCAATTCGAATTGTAAGGGTAAAAATACTAGGTTTTTTGCAAGTATGATCGAGAATTTAGTTCAAAAGGTTGTGATTCATCTTGCATGAGTAGAAATTACAGACAATAGTAGAAAAACATAAGAGGGCAACTTCCAATTCAACCACACACTATAGGATCTCATCACAACATGTTTTGATAGCTCAAGCATACACAAGCCCTACTATTTCAATCACAAGCTAATCATCTTATTAGTCAATCTATTCAATCATAAAGTATGCATCACAATCACAAAACCCATTTCCATTAATTGTCACCAAATATTTAGTAGATTACAAGTATGAAACATATATTAATTCATAAGAATGGTAAGAGTTACTCATAGGTGGGCCAAATACACCAAATCATTGTTGATCTCACTAGAAATCCTCAACACTTTCATAAACAAAAAGAAGAACATGTTAGCTCCTTGGCTATTTCAATGTTTTTCTTTTAGAAAACAATTATATATCATTTGCTTATCGTTTCCTTATGTAAAAACAGATCAAATATACAAGATTTGAGTTCTAAAACTTCAAGAAATTCTCATGGGTTTCTGAAGTAAATAGTAGTATGAATAGTAACTGCCACTTTAAAAAATTCATAACTTGAGTTTTATCATATGAATCAACATGATTTTTGACATCAAAATAGAGAGGAAGAAGAGATGATTCAATAGTAAAAATTTAAGAAAAAATAAGAAGAGTTAATGAGCTTACTTGATAAAAGAGAAAGTGAGTGAGGGTAGAAAGAGGAAGTGACTTGGACAAGAAGAAGAAGAAATTGCATGACTTGTATAGTTTGAAGCCAAAAATGAAGAAGAAGAAGAGCCAGCTAAAGGAAGGGTGAAATGGGAAAGATATTTCAACTTCCCAATAACTACAAATTGACCATTTTCCCATTTTTAGTAATTTTCCTATTTCTTTCATTTTGAACTCAAATTTAATGTACTTATCAGTCACCAGTGACCATGAAATTTTAATACAAATTATGTAAATTAAGTACCTTCTTAACGACTTTAATTTCATGCCTATTCGATATTCGTAACCATTGTTTTGATATTTTCAAAATTTCATAGAAATTAAATCTCAAAATTATGGATTTGGCCCTTTAAACATTCATGACAATAATTCGATCTCTGAAATATTTTTTTAAAATTTTATATAGTCTATTTCTACTATATTTGGGCCTTTCATGGCTTTAAATCTATAATTTTAAATTCTTTGAAATTTTTATTTTTTCTATTTTGTTACCAAAATTGATTTTAGAAAAATTTGAGGTATTACAATTCTTCCTCTTAAAAGTATTTGTCCTCAAATTCTAAATAATGTTGATAAATAAATTGAAAAAAACTAATGATTCTTATATTCATCTCTTACCAAATAACTATGGATATTGCCTTTGTATGTCAGCTTCCAATTTCCAAGTGGCTTCTCGTTCATCATGTTGCCTCCATAACACCTTGATCATAAGAACCTCTTTTGATCTTAATTTTTGAATTTGTCAGTTGAGGATAGTTGTCAGTTGTTTCGCATATGTCAGTTTGGTATCTAACTGAACAGATTCTTCCCTAATAATATAAGAATCATCTAGAACATACTTTTTCAACATGGAGACATGAAACACTGGGTGGATTCCCTACATCTCATTTGGCAACTTCAATTAATATGCTACCACTCCCATACATTTGACAATTCTGAATGATCCCATATACTGTAGCACTAACTTCCTCTTTTTACCAAATCACATAATTCCTTACATAGGGGATACTTTGATAAACACTTGGTCATCAGTCTTGAATTTAAGGTCTCTCCTCCTATTATCCTTGTATGACTTTTGTCAATCTTAAGCTACTTTCATTCAACCATAGATCAATTGTGTCTTTTCAACTACATCTGCTATAAGATCTGACCCTATTAACTCTACTTCTCTAGGCTCAAACCAACTTCTTGGAATTTTACATCTTCTTCCATATAACACCTTATATGGTGCCATTTGAATATTGGATTGGTAACTATTGTTATAGGCAAATTTGATAAGTGATAAATACCTTTCCTAGTTTCCCTTAAACTCCATTATGTATGCCCAAAGCATACCTTCCAGAATTTAGATTATTCACTCAAATTGACCATCGATTTGTGGATAAAAAGTAGTATTAAACCACAATTGAGTACCTAATTGGGTACCATGATCCAAAATAATAGTCAATGGCTGTTATATATGGAATCTGGAACGTCTTTGATGGGCTGGCAAGTGGCCCAAGCATGGCAAGAGTTCAGCTCACAAGATGATCAGAGTACTAAGTCCCAACTCGTGTCATTAGCGATCTTATCAACACAAGCTTGCCCTAAAGAGAATGAGCTCAACCTTGCCACCTCGAAGATAGTAGCTCCCTCAAACCAAAGGCTTTGGCTTATGAGGCATGACCAATAGCCCGGGAGCTCATTAAGTAAGAGACCAGTATATGTGTTGCCCAGCAGACACATAGGGCCCACTTATAATAGGCAATCTGTAGAAGCCAACTTATAGGATTTCATTTTGTCCATCCTATCCTGTATATTAAATGTTTGATGTAATAGATTTACTACATATAAAATTACAATTGTAACCTCCTCTCCTCCATAAATATAAGGAAGGAAATGAATGTTGGAGAGGATGGAAGGCCATTATATCGAAACTTTGTAAAAACATTTTAGAATAATACATTACCATGGACATAGGGTCCGATTCTATTCGGATTTGGCTGAACCATGTTAAAAGCTTTGTGTTTTCCGCTGCTTTTCCTCTTCTTCTCAACTTCTGTATTCATTTATTACTTTAGAACCAGATTATAGTTTGAGAATTGAAAAGAATCCCCTATTGGCTGGAGTTTAGCCTACAACCAAAATCCACCGTCAATATTTTGGTGCCATCTGTGGGGATCCCACGTATTCTCTGGCTTGTTTTCTACCGCAATGGCCAAAAGAAGAGCCACCAAAGCTTCGAACACATTGTCTAATCCTTCAAAAGGTCATGTGTTGATGACAGACTCCTCCATTACTCTTGTCATAGCTGCTGCCAATGGTGTTGATGGAATGTAGACCTGGTTTTAACACCAGGAATGACTGAAAAATATGACGGGAGAGTTGACTAGAGCAGTCACAACACTAGCACAAGGTGTGTAGAAGCAGCCTGAAGTTGCTATACTTGTGAGTGTTCACCAGCAGTAACAGGTTGGATGTTTGGGCAATGCCAACCAAGAAAATTCTCCAACTCACTACTTATAAGAGTAAGCTCCAAGTCGCAGCTCTTGCGATCGTGAAGACCAAAGAGTCTAATAATCTTCCAGCCAACAGTCCATGGCACGAGACCCATTTGTTGAAGAATCATTCCAAAAAATAATCTAGCTGGAGGAACACCTTCAAGATCTAAATGATAGAGCTCACTACAAAGAAAGGTCACCACTCTTTGAGGAAATCAAGGCTCGAACCTTTCCCCTTAAGCTCAAGGTCCCGGCGATTCCATTGTACAATGGGGACTTTGACCCGTACAATCATCTAGATGCATTCAATGTTCAAATGGACTTGTAAATGTCTAACCTTCTTGTCAAATGTCGAGTTTTCCTAACCACGTTGGGAGGTGTCCATCGAGCTTGGTTTAGAAGCCTCCCAGGTCATTTGATTTGCAATTGGGAAGATTATCAAAGGAAATTCATCAGCCAGTATCGAGCCCTGAAGAGACAGCTTGTGTCCCCTGCCATCTCACCATGATCTTTTAATGCAAGAATGAGTTTCTAAAGGACTACATTACCAGGTTCAGGCTACAAGCCAATTCAATAAAGAATCCATCTAAAGAAACCATGCTAGCAATGATCTCTATGGGACTCCATAAAGATAGAAAGCTGTACAGGTCCCCAGTGAAGGATCTTATTGAGTTTTACAAGCAAGCTACAAAGCAGATCAAGTTAGAAGAGACTTTTAGCTTGGGAAAATTTGATAGGAAGGATGAGAAAGATGGCTACTCTTATAGTAAGAGGAGGGGCAGTGTGGACCAGGGTGATTACTCTAAACAAGCCACAAAGAAGTCCAAAAGGCCCAGGGGTGAGCTACCTTTACATTCGAATTGCCGCGAGCATACAGCATTCCATTGGACTCTCAAGATAGGATTTTCGTGGCAGAAAGGGACAGGGAAGACTTCGAAAGGCCTAGACCTTTAAAGACCCCATTTAGGCAAAGAAATAAATATGATTTTTATGCCTATCACAATGAAGTTGGGCACTAAACCTCAAACTATTGGGCCCTTAGAGATGTGATTGAAGACCTGATAAAAAAGGGCTGGCTAAGAGAATATGTTGTACAACCTGTAGGGCAGCAACATCCCCAACGAGATGCTGGCTAGGAGGCGAGGGGCTCGGTCAGAGTTATACATTGACAATGTATATTAAAGATTAAAAGTTAATGTAAATACTTTCCTTTGTCTCTGTTAAAAGTTGTTTGCCGATTCACTTGGTGTTGCTATCTTCATTTCTCTCTGGTCTATTTTTTTGCTATCAATGTTTGTAATTCCTGCAAATCACATGTAGTTAACTCTCTCGGGCCTCTTAAGTGACTCTATGCCAATTGTGGCCTCTGGTCCGATTGAGGTCCCTAGAGAAGAATTGATGAAAATTGCCAGCTTATGAGCTGAGGCCCCCTATAGCTTATTCTAGAGAAGAATTGACAAAAATTGCCAGCTTATGATCTGAGGCCCTCCAGAGCTCATTCCAAAGAAGAATTAATGAAAATTGCTAACTTATGAGTTGAGGCCCCCCAAAACTTATTTCAAAGAGTAATTGATGAAGTTGCCAGCTTTCTAACCTAAGGCCCTTCGAAGCTCACTCTGAAGATGAATTGACACAATGCCAGCGGAGGTACGTGCTCGTTGAGGCATGGAGACACTAAAAGTATACTCACATTGCTAGTGCAACTACGTGCTCACTGAGGCATAGAGACACTAAAAATATACTCACATTGCTAGCACAACTGCGTGCTTACTGAGGCATAGAGATGCTAAAAATATACTCACAATGCTAGTGCAATTACGTGCTTGCTGAGGCTTAGAGACACTAAAAACATACTCATATTGCCAGCATAGCTGCACACTCATTAAGGCGTAGAGACACTAAAAACATACTTACATTACTAGCGCAGCTGCGTGCTCGTTGAGGCGTGGAGATGCTCAAATTCAATGCTAGTGTAACTGCATGCTCGCTGAAATGCAAGAATTGATGAAATTATTTGCCTAAGGCAACAAGACTACTATGATTTGTAGCTTTCTTGCAACAAAGTGTTCATAGCCCTCATGCGATTTTCTACTAAGCTATGGTTCTTATGCGATATGCTCACAAAATGTTTATTTGTGAGGTGTTTCTCTCGTGCTTATTGCTTGCAAGGGCATTTGGCTGATTGGTTGTTTGAAGTATTTCATCGTGAACTATAAAAGTTTGTGTTATTGTCTACGAAATGCAAAAAGCTAAAGGATAGCGCATAGAATTGCAATGGAAGATTTTATTCATTAAAAAGCCTCAATGAGGTAAAATTACATCAGAAAGCTCATATTACAAATTAGAAAAAGTCAAAATGTGAGGAGGCTATAGCTAGTTTCTCCTAGAAGAAAGATTATCACACAAGGAGAGAGCTCCCACCAATCAGAGGGATGGCCACCAAAAGGCAAACCCTTACTGACTAACACCTGCGAGCTTGCCTAAGTCCTCAAATTTTTTCTTCCAGTGCCTCCCCTAATAGCAAGCTTATCCTCAACTTGACTTCCACTAACGATGGAAAAGGAACGAGCATAGCTGCTCCTTATTTTCCCGGCCAGCAGCTCCTCTTATAATTCATAAAGAGAGTAACTCACAAAGTAGTAGGAGCTTGGCCGATGGGGTAAAAACGTCATGGTGAATCCAAGAGGACATAATCTAAGATCCATATGAGATCTCTCCATGTTACTAGAGAAGTCATATCTTCAAAGCTTCTTATGCAGCAGGCCATACACACCATGGTGGGAAATCAGAATGCCAGAGATAAAAGAGGTCTATCTGGGATATTCATGGTTCATTCAATAAGGGAGCAAAAGAGACTTCTTCTAGCTTAAATAGAGCCAAGCCCGGTCTCACTGAAGGGTCTAGATGAATCTCCCCATCCACTTTCATTTATTGCCTTAGAAAGGAATGAGGTTGACTCACTAATGATTATAAGGCACATACCACGGGAAGTACGACCTCAGACAGATGAAATGACAGATTCGGTGAAGACTTTGACTGAGCGATTTCCAAAAAGTTTTAACTCCCAGCCCTGTGAAGCTAGCTGAGAGTTAAGGGGCTTATGTTATATATGGAATCCAAAATGTCCTTGATGGGCTAGCAAGTGGCCCAAGCACGACAAAAGTTTAGCACACAAGATGATCAGAGTGTTGAGTCCTAACTCACCTCGCTAGCGATCTCATCAGCATGAGCTACCCTAACAAGAATGAGCTCGACCTCGCCACCTTAAAGACAATAGCTCCACCAGACTAAAGGCTTTAGCCTGTGAGGTGCGACTAGCAACCTAGGAGCTTATTAAGCAAGAGACCAATGTACATGTTGCCCAGCAGACACATAGGGCCCATCTACAGAAAGCAATCTATAGAAGCTAACTTACAGGATTTTATTCTATCCATCTTATTTAGAACATTAAATGTTTGATATAATAGATTTACTGCATGTAAAATTATAGTTGTAACCTCCTCTCCTCTATAAATATAAGGAAGTAAATGAACGTTGGAGAGGACAGAAGGCCATTATATCGAAACTCTGTAAAAACATTTTTAGAACAATACATTACCATAGACGTTGGGTCTGGTTCTATCTGGATTTGGCCAAACCACGTTAAAAACTCTATGTTTTCTATTGCTTTTCCTCTTTTTCTTGCCTTCTATATTCATTTTCTACTTTAGAACCAGATTACTGTTTGAGATTCAAAAAGAATTCCCTATTGGCTGGAGTTTGGCCTAAATCCAAAATCCACCATCAATAATGGCATACTACGCAAAGGAATTATTCGATCGAGGTATACTTGTGCATATTACATAGCCGAATAAGTCATCTTAATGGGTAAGAAATGAGCCGACTTAGTTAAATGATCAATAATGACCAAATCGAATCATAAACCTTCGATAATTTTGGCAATCCAACCAAGAAATCTATTGTAATACTTTCCCACTTATACTCTGGAATCTTAATGGATTGGTGCAGTCTTGCTGGTTGTTGATACTCCACCTTCACTTACTAACATATAAGATACTTTGTTACATATTCAAGCATATCACACTTCATGCTTTCCCACCAGAATACATTTTTCAAATCATGATACATTTTAGTCACACTTGGGTGCATCATATATGACGTGTTATGAGCTTGATATAGCAAATCTCCACAAACACTTGAAAGGACCCACAATCATCTTTCTTTCTTTGACACTCATATCTCATCAACTACAATATATGAGTTTAGCTCCATTTCCCCCTTTTGTTTAAGAATCACGTATTGTGGATCTTGCTTTTGAGCTTTTTTTTTAATTCGATCTACCATCACTCACTATACTATCATATTTATTAGAATCGAAGTCTAATCTAGAACTTCTAATCACACACCAAGTTTTTCAAATTTCGAATAGAAATACATTAACTTTTTCTCTTTGGAAAAGAGATGAGCTAAATTGCTTGCCAACTTATGACTTAATGCATCTATCACCACATTTGCATTGCTAGGATGATACAATATTGAACAATCATAATCTTTGACTAACTCCATCCATCTTCATTATCAAAAATTAAGATTTTTTTTACTCGGAAATGTATTTTAAGCTTTTGTGATTCGTATAAATCTCACATGTTTCTCCATACAGGTAGTGCCTCCATATTTTTAAAGCAGAAATGACCCAGCTCATTAAATCCATAAAAGCAATTGGGGTGTTCGGTAGTCCAATTGACATTATGAGAAATTCATAATGGCCACATCTCCTACGAAAGGAAATTTTGGGTACATCTTCTTATGAATCTTCAATTGATGATATCCTAATCTCAAATCAACTTTAGAGAAATATTTTGCTCCTTGCAACTAATCAAACAAATCATTAGTACAAGGGAGGGGATATTTATTTTTTATGGTCACCTTATTCAATTAGTGATAATCAATGCATAACCTCAATGAACCATCCTTCTTTTTCGCAAACAATATAAGTGCTCCCCAAGGTGAAAGAATTGGACAAATGAAACCTTTATTAATTAATTCTTGTAGCTAAATTTTTAATTCCCTTAATTCCATTAGTTCCATCAAATTAGGAGGAATGAAGATAGGCTCAATGCGAAGTATTAGATTAATAGTGAATTCAATTTCTCAATCTAGGGGTAATCTAAGTAACTCATCAGGAAACACATTGAGGAACTCTCATATTACCAGAACCTCATTCAGATTTGGAGCAACCTGAGTTAGGTAATGCACCACAGCTAAATAAGCTATGCACCCCTCATTTAAAAATTTCAAAGCTTGTATGCTTGAAATTAATCAACTATCTCAACTATCATTTCCCTTTGAAAAACTACAAGGGAGGATTCATCTACATGAAACATAACCTTCTTATCAAAGTAATTCATGCATGCATGGTGTTAAAAATCCAATCTATCTTTAGAATCATGTCATAGTTAACCATATATAACACAACTAGATTTGCAATTATTGGCTTATCTCCTATTATCATGGCACACATTCTAACTAAATGATTAGCTAGAAAAGTCCTAGTAACGAGGGTTATTACTACCATCATTGTCTCCATTAGTTCACCAAACTCATTTAATAATATAGCTGTTAGCCTTAGAGGTTGTTAGACTAGAATACTCTAAGCTACACATTAGTTTTAATGTTGAAAAAGCAATTATTATCTAACAAT
>JANHAO010030790.1:0-10065 GCA_026873985.1 Saraca asoca
AAAATCTTGACTGAGCGTGGATATTCTTTCACCACTTCGTTGAGCGGGAAATTGTGAGAAAATGAGTGGGGGCTTGAGCCCCCACTGGGCCTTACGTAGGTCCGCCACTGCTGTCGAAACTGAACTGATTCGTAAACACAGGACACAACAGAAAGGGAGAAACACCAATAAATCCTTCCCAACAGAGAAAAACCAAGATATACTAACCTCAACAAAGAAAATTGCAAGACGGGTAGTTTCTAGTGTGTTTAATTTATAGAATCTTTCTCGCACTTTCAGTGCAATCGTTAAAATAGATTAAGTTCACAGACTAACATGTTAATTCACAAAAAAAATGAGGTTTGGACGTCTTATATTAAAACCTGCTAAAATGTGGATCTATTTAAGTTTAGTTAATTTGGACTACGTGAATTGGTCTGTGTTTCTTTCTTTCTTTTTTTTTTAATCACTTATTTACGTATTTACTTACTTGATAATATTATTCACTCACTCACTTTTTTTGACAAATATAATTTTATACTATATGTATTATATATGGATTTGATGTGTGATGAAATTATTTATGACATACAATTTGGTATGTCTCCGATGAAGATATTTTATAAAATAATAAAATTAATAAATTTTATTAGTTTTAATAAATTTTTATTTGTTTCTATAATTAAAAAGGTCTTTAAATTTGAAATATAAAACGAACATAAATTATCAAATATAATGGCGAACAATATAATTGAGTATTGGCCTTATAGCTATAAAATAAAATGTCAATAAATGACTGTATGCATTCTTAATCTTTATGTTATTATTATAATTATATTAAATGGTTTTACTATTATACGGTATAAAGTTTTAATAACAGTTATATGAAATTATGATAAGTTTTTAATGGATAATTATTTAACATACAATGGCTATAGAAGAAAAATATGAGATAAATTTGTAAACAAAAAATTTACAAACACAAGATAAAAAGGTAGGGGTGTTATATATTATAAAATTTTAGTAACGATTATGTGAAATTATAATAACATTTTAATGGACAATTATTTATCCATACGATGATTGTAGACGAAAAATATCAGACACATCTATAAACAAAAATTGTACAAACACAAGATAAAAAAGTGTGGGTGTGTGAAATTCTATATATGGCTGTGGCGGTTGTATCTTAGGGGTAACGTGCTAAAAACCACTGCATTGATGGAGTAGAATTGTCAAAGAATATAATCTCCTGTGGATTGTATATGCCTAAGTCACTTCATATGCGTGACCTATTGTCTTTTTTCCAATATATTTTATTATTTTCATGTATTATTAATGATTGAAAGAAGGAAAATTTTTACAATAAATTTTTCTCTGGTCTTATATTTTGTTTGTATAATTTCATTATTATTTCAATTTCCTATATTTTTTTGTCTATATCTCATTTGGATAATTTCATTATTATTTCAATTTCCTATATTTTTTTGTCATAGAAACAATCATCTCTAATTTTTTTTTACTATTTTATAAGTTTTTTTTAGCATTGAGAATATGTATAAATATGTGATTCAAAATACTTTAAACTTAAAATTGTTATTTTAAATTAAGAAATTAAAATTATTTTAAAAAAGGATTTAAAATAATTTTTTATAAAAATAGAATGGTTCGCGGACTAGCTTGTTAGGCTTATAGGTCAATCACATTAAGACTTAGACTATCATTTTAGCAGTCTAAATTTTTGCGGACCATTTATGATTGGTCCATTTATGACCCGTCTGTTTGATCACTCTAATTTTCAGAAATATTTTAAGGAAATATCATATTCATATTTTATTCAAAATTAAGAAAAATTTATGTAGAATATGAACATTTCTAGGAATGCTTTTAATATAATATTTCTATTATGAAAGTGGTATCATGAATTCCCATAATATGGAAATGTTTTGCTTCCTGTTTCAATAATGTCTTGCCATTATTATCATCTCAATTTATCACTAATTAATGTCTTTAACCACCACCTACCATCAATTATTATTGTTAATTACATCAATCGATCATCATTTAACACTGCCCACAACTGTTAACTACCATTGGCTAGTCCTAACTAGTCAATTTTTCACTGATTAGTTAATTTTTTTATGTTGACTGCCTTGATTTGTAGATATTTTCATGTTAATTGTTCAATTTTTAATGATGAAAATTTTAATAATATTTTAAAAATATACAAATTAATTAAAATACAATATTATAAATTTATTTTAGAAATTTTCTTAATTAAACATGATATGATAATATAATATTTCTAAAAATTATATTCTGAATAATATTAATATTTATGAAAATATATGATTCTCCAAATCAAGAGATTTTGGGACACTAGTATTAGAATTTCCTATGTGGGTTATCATAATTTAACTAATTATATATCATTGGATTAAATGAATATTATGACAACTAATTATTTTAAGTCAATTAATTATGTGATCAAGTTATAGGACCTTTAATGACACCTAGACTATTAGTAGATTTTAGTGGTGTAAGCCTTATAACTGGACTAATGATGATGAGTCAGTTGACCTGATAGGGTTACAACAAAACAGGTCCCTACTTATACCCTATTAAAGTTGTAATTGTTCTATTGAAACTTCAAATATAATTTTCTTTCCCTTTTCTCTACTAGGGTTATAAGGAGTGAATATGTTAAATGAGTGCTTTGCTGTTATGAATTCTCACGTAATGTTAGGTATGAATTTGATGTATTGTAACATGATTTAATAGATCTGATGAATTGGTTATTTTAATTTATCTAATTTTTTCAACAATTGGTATTAGAACCAAAATTTTCATTTCATATTACAAAGGCTCAATTTGTACAGATTTTTTTTTTAGGATTTTATGTTATCCATAATTTGTAATATAAAGTTACTATGGATTTGAGAACGTGATATTTATTTATATTTTGGCTTAATTTATTTCTAAATTGGTTACAAATTTTTTTTGTAAAGTTTCTTGAGATGAAATCATGAATTAATGTAATTTGAATTTTTTTCCCATAAAATTCAATTCATAAATTCGAGGAATTTAAAGATTTTTTTAAATTAATTTGTGATTGCATATAAAGAGCATGCAAAACACAAATTAATTTGAATAAATATTATTGAAAATATAAATTTTTGAAATTTTATATATCTATTCGAGTAGGAAGTTTTTTTTTAAAAATTTATTCAATTATAAGATATTTGTTCAAATTGATAGAATGATGAGATAGACAAAAGTTATCAATCAATTTTAAAAAACCCAAACTATTATAGCATCAATTTTTAAATTTTTGAAAGAATTTTTTTTTTTGGAAACTTGAATTAGTTTTAGTTTTCTAATTACACAAACAAGGGCTAATTTTATGAAATTGATAGAGGGTTTTGATGGAAAATGATATAGGTAAAGAAATCCATGCAAGAATTTTATTAAAAAAAAAAGAATGACTGAATTGAAGGAGTTTGTAAATCGGATTAGGTTTGATTATATAGTTGTTTATTTGTGCCAGTAGTGTATGAAGCCATGCACTATTATAAATGTGTTAGATGGTGATAAAAATTATACCACTACACTCTACTCTCTAGATCTATTTACAGTAATTTTTTTAGATTTTTCTAAAAATAAAAATATTTTATTTATTTTTATCTAATTTATTTGAGTAATTATTTAATTTCATTTGGGCCTAAAATTTTAATTATGTATTTGATACATATTGGACTACTATCTATAATTCTTTTAGAATTTTCTAGAAATAAAAATATTTTATGTAATTATTATCCTATTTATTTGAGCATTAATTTCATGTTTTTTAGATATGAAAAAATTTACTATATAATTCTTGCATATTATACTACTATATGTAATTTTTGTGAATATATTTTTTGCATATTTAAATAATTTCTGGATTGTTGTATGTAATTTATAAAATTATATAATAATCAATTTTTCTCATATTATGACATGAAATTTTTGCAATTGTGTGCTCATCTATAACGGGACTAGTTGCATGAAATTTTGTTAAAATTAAATTTTAAAATTATATTTAGGAGAGTGCTATATTAGTAATATATATGCCCTATTGGTGTAATATTATTAACATAGTTTATGTGAGTGTTATAATTGCTTATTATATTTTTAAAATTTTACATACCTTATCAGTGTTAGGTTTTAAGAATGTAACATTCGATCTTTGTATTATATTACAAAACCTTAAATGCCTTATCGATGTTGGGTTTTATAATATAATATTATTTAGAATTGCATAGTTATTAAGAAAATATTATAATATGACTATGTTGAACATGCAATTTTAAAAATTTATGATTAATTTTATAAATTATTATTTCCGAAATCTTTTATTACCTATATAATTGATTACCGTGAAGATAGTAAATGAAACCAATTATGAGGACTGGGGTAAGTGGAAGATATTTAGGCTAAATTGTTGATATTATATCTAACAATCATCAAATTTCATATTTGGCATGGAGAAAGGGAGAGCCAAAGATAAATGATGATTATACTATTGCACAAGGACTTTTCGTGGAAAGTGAACACACTCTAATAGAGCATAATTGATAGTTATGATGCATATTAAGGATAAGACCAACTTGAAAGGCATTGTTAACTCTCCAAATATTAAAATAATTATGGACTTTGTAGCTAATAAGTTTGTAAAGTTTGATAAGGTCGAAAAGGATATTACCTCTTGTTAGATAAAACTATTTAGGATAGTGTTAGTAGAACTAGTGAGCATATTGTGGAACCGATGTACTATTATAATCGCTCATGGGTATGAAAATGAACTTCAAAAATAGTAATTTGATTAAGAATATTTTAGATTTTCTTTCGGTTCAAATTAATGTTCTTGAGAAAACATATCACACCTAAGAGATTTAATACACTTTCAGTAAAATGACCTCCATAGTTAGTCAAGTAGAAAATGATGTCAAAAATTGAATTTTTTCTGTGTTCACTTTGTTTTACATGGATTGAGTGTAGAGCGTGGAAATAAAATTACATCAAAAAAACCTAATTTTGAGAAACAAGAAAGCTGATTTGGGTGTGTATCATAATAAATCAAGATGTTTTGTTAGCTCTAGTGAGATGTTCCATCAAACACATGGTATTTAAACAAAGGTGCAATCATTTACATTAAAAATTTATTATAAGCATTAAAAGAAAAGAGAAAGCCAAGTGATAAAAGTTAATAGTCGAATTGGAAATGGCAGAAAAATGCAAGATGAATATATAGGAGTAGTTGCCGTTTGAAAAAATTATATAGTTAGTTAGTTAAATATTGTGATTGGATACAAAAGAGTTACAATTAATGTGGGATCCTCAATGCTATGGAATAGGCGTTTGGGTAATATCTCCATAGAAGAATAGAATGATTGATAAAAGAAGAGATTCTTCATAATCTATATTTATCCTTTTTTATGTGTGTATTGTTTCCATCAAGGGAGATACTCCCTGCTAAAGTTAGTGGACTAAATTGTTGGATGTATTAGAGTTAATTCATAATAATATAGGTGAATTGATCATGCCAAATGTTATGGGTGGATACTAATATTTTACTTTCATTGATAGTTAATCAATTTTTTTTGTTAGTAGGAAATATCATCTAAAAAGTTAGAATTTTAAATTCTTTTGGAGCATTTAAAGCTAAGATTGAACTCAAAATGATAAGAAAATTAAGTGTGTCAGTTTTGATAAAACTAGTGAATGTTATGGATGTACGATATAATTGATGAAAATTCTGATTCTTTTATATGATATATCCAAGATTGTGATTTTTTAGGCTAGTAACCTTATGCCTGGAACAATTGAACAAGATTGGATAGCAAGAATGTGGAATTACACGTTTATGGACATGATCAAATGCATGTTAGTGTATTCGATTTTACTAGACTTTGTATAAAGTGATGTTTTAAAAATCATGGTGTATATTCTAAATCAAGATCCTAATAAGTCTATATGATTTATTGTATGGGAAAAGCCTAGTCTTAAGCATTTCTGTGTCTGAGGTTGCAAGTCTAAAGTGAAGCCATTTGATCCATTTATTAAGTAACTTGATTCGAAAACTATTGATGATCACTTTATTAGATGTTGTAATGGCTACGAAAGTAGTAGATTTTATTATCTGATCCATACCACTGGGGTTATTAAAGGACCTTATTTTGTTTATTAGTTAAATAATGAGAGTGAAAGACCATGTAACATTTCTCTTAGAGATGTTCAAGTTATTATTTATCTAGCATTGTCCTTAGTTGAAAATAAATTGAATTGATCCAAAAGATGATTTAATATAACATATGGTAAAACTAATGGTGAAAGTTGAAGAGTTTAATGCTTCTCTGGTAGTAGAAAAGAATCAAGTCTTGTAAATGAAATACCTTTGAGGAAATCTTGATGACTAGCAGACTAAGAACTACTAATGACTATGTGGTATATCTGTAAAAGCATGAATTTGATGTCAGTGATGGAACTGATCTAACTAGTTTTCAAGAAGCAACTTCAAGCACTAATTCCTTAGAATGGATGGAGGCTGTAAGTTGAGTTCTAATTTAATTAACTTATAGAAGTTATAGAAGTGTATTTATTATGTCGTAATTATTACATCTTAATTAAGGTATATTAATTTAGTTATAGTCTTAATCATTGTGGTCTCAAGGTGATGTCCAAATATTGAAAATAAAGTGTATACTTCAACTGAGTAATTTAAGTTAATTTTGTGGGGAAATAAAGGGAAAAAGAAAAAGTACTTATGTGTATTAAATGTTCCATTTCCTTTTCTTTAAGAACATTTCTTATTTGTTAAAAGAATTTTCTTTTGCCCCTATTTAACATAGAGAAACCCGAAGACCTTTTTCTCCTTATATCCCAAAAGCCCTAACTTCCCTTTTTGATACCACCAAAGATAAGATAAACAAGGATTACAAATAGAGATTAGTTCTCAAAGGAGTAAATGAAAATTGAAAAGGAATGCATTATAACTAAAATGTAGAGACATTTAATAGATTATTCTAACTAACCCTTCAAAATTCAACCATACATCAATAATTGTGCTTCACATACAAAATTGGCATCAACAAGTTCTATAAGAATTGTCTTTATCTAGTTATTTACAATCTAATTACTAAATCAACTAGGGTGGTAAGAGGGCATCATATTAGAAATTAGATGCATTCTATGCTGCATAACAAATCTCTTTTTGTCTTGCTTCATCTAGAAATAAGAGGAAGAGTAATGGCTTTTTAGAAAATTTGACTTACAAGCTTCCTATGCCTTACATAAAAATGTAAAAATTTTACTCTAGCATTTTGTAACTAAACAATCACAAAAGAGAAAAAGAAACCTGAAATGAGGTCATCAGAAAGGCTTGAGAATGATAAACTAGAAATTGGATGGCATTGAAGTTTGAACATTTACATATGCAGGAGAATAAGGCACTTGTAATGATTTTTTTTTTTAACTGATGGACAAGTATGAAAATTAGATAGTCCTTTTGCATGTTAACTATGTTGCTGAATTCTAAAATTCCACATGTTATGAAGAGCAAGAAGCTTTTCTTCTTGTCATTCTTGGTTCATATTCATGTCTCATTTTATCAGAAATGGATTGCTACTGTGCATGATCCTCATTTCAATAGTATCCTGATGAAGTCAAAATTTAGAATAGCATACAAGAGAATCTCAATAGAATTTCCTTATATATAAATTTTTAATTCTAAATTTCAGACATCTAACCTCATTTTAGGTGTTATATGAGCATAAATTATAGATTTATTATATCTTAAAATGGTTGAATGGCATCTTGTAACCTGTAGAAGCAAAAGATCAAAAATTAATCAAGCTTTTTAGTACATAACTTTCATTTAGATGATAAGATCATTGTCATACCTAACCTTGATTGCAATGATAAATATGTAAAACATGTTTTGCCAACTTTTATAGTCATCTTAGGTGCCAATCAACTATGGTAAGGTCATCATTATACAATTGTTTTTGGCCATCTATAAATGGCTGAGTACATTAAACCTATAAGTGTGATATGAAAACAAAAATTTTCTTTTGTGTTCTATATTTTGCTAAACTTGATTGTGTAATACATACAATTATATTTCTAAAGGTTATAACAATAATACCAAATGGTCAAATTTAGTATTGAGTTGCATAAAAGAATAGCTTTAGTACACATTTTTCAAAGATCTTAGTTGTGTAATACTTCAAACACACACAAGCTTAAGAAGGTAATGAATAGGCAAGAACTAACATAGAGAAGTCAGAAAATTTCAACTGTTGATTTGCATGATGCATCATAAAAAGAAATTACAAATAGGAAAGTGAATTAGTTATGGAGAAGAGTCTTTGGAAGCTCTAAAGCAGGAAGTACAAAAGCAAAAGAAAGAAGGATATAAAAAAAAGGTCAAATTGCAAGGAAAAGAGAGATAAATAGGAATCTAGGAATTCCATATCCAACAGGAAGTAGATAGAAATTAAATTGTCTTAAAAAGGATTTACATTCATAAAGATACAAGTAGAATTTACTTATAATTATCAATGTTGTTTTAAAAATTGTATTTGATAATTATTAATTAGTATGAGTACATATTTTCCATGTTGTTAATGAAAAATGTTCCAAAGTGCACAAAAAAGCATAATAAAGTGAAACTAGCTACCTCATTAACATTGCTGATAGATAACATACAAGGTAGCACCCCTAATAAGAAGTAAGACCCCTTTAAAATGATCTCGTCCATCTATAACCTGATTATATATAAAAAAAAATAGAAAGATGTAAGTATTGATAATAAGATCATTTCAAAATTATAATATTATGAAACTCCCGTATTCATAGATAAACACACTCGTTAAATAAAAAGTTCCTTTATTGGTAAATGAGAAGAAAAGCAAGGTAAAAGGAGTTCATTATTTTTTACTATACCTCTTTTAGAAATTCATAGTAGCTATTTGTTATTCATTTTTATGGCTTGGACATAAGCAATTATAAATCAAAGATTTTGACTTTGGATCTAATGGCTTGCTTCTTGTAGATGAAAGACTAAGTAGTTGTTGAAGGAGAGATCTTGAAAGCCCTTTTTCTCTTCTATCACATGCTTAAGGCATTGATTTTTCTTTTACACTTAGCTTTTGTAGAGACTATATTTTTGAAGGTTGGAAGCCCTTTTCTTTCTAGGTATTATCTAAGAAATATAACAAATGCTAATAAACATGAGATGTGGATAAGCCCTTTTTTGTATGTTAGCAAATAGAGAAAGAATATATGACTAATAAGTTATTAGGTTATTTACTTAGACTATAATACTAGAGATAAGTAATAAAGTTAGATAAATCTATAAATTATTGAACTTTATTAGAACTCACTCTATATAAATAGAGGAATAAGGTCAAGTCTTTTAATCAATTCAACTATCTTATGTCACTACAAGAAAAACCCGATATTCCAATGGAATATTCTAACGGATTTTATCCGTGGGAATATTCCAACGGATTTTCCCATGAAATAAGGTCCACTAGAATATTACAACAGATTTTCCCACGGACTATCAGTCCGTTGTAATAATTCAACAGAAAGTGGTAATATTCCAATGGATTAACATATCCGTTGGAATAATCCAACGGATATTAGAACGGTCATGTATCCGTTGGAATATTCCAATGGATATATTCCGTTGAAAATTTTCCGTTGGAATAATCAAACACGCTTAAATAATACGGCGCATTTTGATTATTTAATGAATTCCAACGAAAAATTCCGTTGGAATTTCCGTTAGAATTTTAAAACACGCTTAAATAAAACGGCACGTTTTGATTATTAATTAAATTCCAATGGAAAATTCCCGTTGGAATTTCCATTGGAATTTTCGAAACCCTTAAACTCGTTCTCAAATTCATTTCTGCAGATCTGGCCAAAATTTTTCGAAAACCATCGCAGCGTCTGGCGTCTTCCTTCGTCCAGTCGTCTTCTCCAGTGAGATTTGATCATTTCGTTCAGTTGTTGAAGCTCCATTTGCGCCATAGTAAG
>JANHAO010030791.1:0-10065 GCA_026873985.1 Saraca asoca
TCAACATATCACTTTATTATAGTTTGTTTGCTTTGGTTTTTTTCAATTTCTACTACAATTTTGTAGAATTTTTTTGTGTCTTGCTTTGTCCATTAAGTGTTTGATCATAGATGTGTGTGCTTTAGATTTTTCTACTCATTTTGTGTCATTTTCCCTGCTAAAATTATTGCTATTTAGGTGAAAATTCTACTAAAATTCTACAAATTTTTTGCTTCCTAAATTGTTGCATTTCAAGTGTATGACAATTTGTTTTGAGTTATCTTTGCTTTGTTTTTGTGTGTCCATTGTTGTGGGACTAAATTGCACTTCATTGTGGTGTGGTTTGGTACCATTTTCCTTCACATTGCTTCAAGTTTTTGTGTTGTCCTTATTAGCATTTTTGAGATTATTAGCCTACCTAAGGAGATTGTTAGCCTTATTAGGAAATTATTAGCTTTACTAATATGATTGCCATGATATCTTAACTCCCTTAGTTTTGATGTCTAAAACAATTTGTATCTAACCAAATATTTTAGTGGTTATTATTTGTTTTGTAGGATCAAAGTGCATAGGATTTAGGAGATCCACAACTACATTTAGCAATTATTTTATCTTTTATAAGATCTTTTGTAAGTGAAATTCTAATCAAACTTGATTCAAGTAAAATTCTTAAAACTAATAAATTAGGGTAGCAATGAACCACTTGAAGTAACCTAAAATCAAATATTTTTTCAAACAAAGCTTTAAAATGATCTTTCACAAGTGTAAGTTTTATAAAAACCATTTTACACTATGTGAATTGATTTAGCAATCGATTCATGTTAAGGAACTGTTGAAAATCTATTTGAATCGATTTAGCAATCAATTAATGAAGAAAAGTTTTGAAAAACATTTTTATCGAAGGTTAGGAATTTTTCCTAAATTAATTCCTTAATCAATTCAAGACCTTTTACAATATTATGATTCAATTCATTAATTGATTCAGTTATGAACAATAAATTTTGATTTCATAGACAAATCGATTTACAAATCGATTCATTAGTTAATAACTACTACAAATCGATTCAAGGATTGAAAATTAGCTATTTTTCATATGCCTATCACAGCAACTATAAACACCCTTAAGCACATTTCAAACCTAATAGTTTTCATAACTAACACACTTCTTCAAAGGCAAAAATCTTAGAGCTATTCGAGCTTAACAAGATTCATTACTACCTCAACATATCTGAGCAATTTAGAGAATCTTTTATCAAGTCTAAAAAGAATGCACACTAGATGTTTGAGATCTTCATTCAAACTTTGGTATTATATTTCTTTACTTATTTCTTGTCTTTTAATTACAATTTCTAGGTTAATAGAAATTGGAGATACAAAGGAAGAGGTTGATCTTCCCTTTGTATCTACTTTGGTTATAAGGTTGATTATAGCTAGTTGAAGGTATATTGAATTCTTTGTATATCTCTAAGTTATGAGGTTGATCATAGTATGTTGAGATAAAAAAACTATTGTATCAAGGTTAGTAGAGCCCAATTTAATTCTTGTGTTATGGGCTTTACAAGAGCCCCATGTAAATCTTGTTATATGAACTAGTTGTTCAAGAGCCCAGCTGAAATCCTGTTGTGGTTAATAAAAGAGGTCATCTAGTTGAGGATTGATCTGATGAATGTAGACTTTAACTACGGTTTAAAGTTGAACCACTTTAAAAATTGTAATGTCTTTATTGTTCTTTAATATTCTTCATATTTTGCAATTTAACTTTATTGCATAATTGTATTTTGCTATGCCAAAAATGATGCAATGTTGAAACTGTTTAACTACTGAAACTGCTTAATTGCTTAATTGAATGCTTAACTGCACTCTCATATAATTTGCCTCATTTGCTTAATTAATTCTAATATTCAATATCAAATCAATTATTCCAATTAAGATCTTAATTATCCAATTACCTTCCAAATGTAAATACGAAAAGTTATTTTTATTAAGGCTTCCACTTTACAATTCAAATAAGAATCCAATTTATTTCCAAAGAGAGTATATAAATTTTCTAATCTAAAAAAGGGCAAGATCATTTTTATTACTCTTGATGCGTTTTTTGGGACCTATAGTTGGTATCAAAGCTTCTAGCTCTTGATATTCTCTTGTTTTCAAAGACAAAATGGATTCTAGTTTCACATTATTACCTGAATGTCCTTCTTTATATAAACCTTTTGGTTTTAATGGACATCACTATACCTATTGGAAGCAAAAGATCAGAAACTTTATTGAAGCAACTGACATTGATATGTGGGAACTTGTAGAAAATGGTTATGATCCATCTCAAACCCTTATCAATGGGATTTTACAACCTAAACTTAAGTCTTTATAGACTGAAGAGGAGAGGAAGAGACACCTCCTTGCCTGTAAGGTCAAATGGATCATCTCCAACTCTTTGTCCCCTAATGAATATGAGAGGATTTCAAATTGTATCACTGCTAAATAGATTTGGGACACTTTAGAAGTAGCACATGTAGGAACTACATAGGTTAAGGCATCTAAAGTGCATGTGTTAATTTCTAAATATGAAATGCTTAAGATGGAAGAGGTTGAATCAATCAAAGATCTCATTCAAAGATTCACTACCATAACTAACTAACTATTGTTACTTGGAAGAAAATTTGAAAATGCAAATTGATACATAAAGTTCTAAGATCTCTTACTGAAGAATGGCAACCAAGGTGACTACCATCAAGGAATAACTAAAAATGAGGATGCCCACAATTCAAGAGCTCTATAGAAATCTAGAAGAGCATGAACTAGAGCTAAAGAGATATAAGAAAAATAATGTTGATAAAAAGAAGAAAACTCTGGCACTCAAGGCACCAAAGACAGTTGAATTTAATGAAGAAGAATCAAATAGTGATGGAGATGCAGTTGATAAAGAAGATATGGCCTTACTAACAAAAAGTTGCAAAGAATTCTTAAACAAAAGAGGAGTATAGAAAAGAGAAAAATAGTACCACAAAGGAAAAATTAGAACAAAACTGATTAAGGAAGCTTTGGTGTCAGCACTACCCCAACCTATCTTGAATGCAAAAAGCTTAGACACATTAAACTAGATTGCCCAGTCTACCTAAAAAGACAGCTTGAGAATGAAAAAAGAGAAAGGAAAATTACTTTTAAGAAAGCTAATCTAGGCATTTGGGAAGATGAAAATGCTGATTCAGAAGATGAAGAGATAGAAGAAGAAGCCCTTCTTTGTCTTATAGCAAAATTGGATGATGACAATGAGGTATTTAGTAATGAGTCCTTATTTTACTCTAAAGATGAAATTAATCCTTATGATGAGTATAATTCTTCTGATGATGATATTGATGATGTATGCATTGAAATATATGATTCTTTATTGAAAGCCAGAAATGAATTGATGCATGCTAAAAATGAAAAAGATAGCTTTTTGAAGAAAATCAATCAATTAGAAAAAGAAAATAGTGATCTGAATATCCTAGCAAAAAAATTGTTGAGTGAGAGTAAGACTTGCGATAAGTGTCAAGCTTATAAATCTAAGATAAACAGTTTGACAAAAATAGTACAATGCTTTACAAGTAGCAAAATGACACTCAATAACTTTTTGAATGATCAAAAAGACTTTTATAGTAAGACAAGCTTAGGATATAGACAACAAAGGAAACAGACGTCAAATAGAAATTATAGACATACTACTTATTTTTATTGCAATAACAAGGGACACCATATTAAACATTGTCCTTATAGAAATGGTACTTATGAGCTTAAACCTAATAAAAGGTTAGTTTGGTTGCCTAAAGCATCCATTTTCAATAGGAATATTACTATAATAACTACAAAACTGGACTTAAAACTAGTCAGGTACCAACAAAGCAAGTATAAATTCCATTTTGCAAGTCTATGCAAGAGAAATAAGGGTAACTCATGATGTTGGATAGTAGGTGCACTCACAAGTCCAAGAATATAATTCCCCAATTTCAGTAAACTTTGATACCTTTTATCTTTTATCCTTAATTATTTTTTGTACATTGCAATTATTAACTTAAGCATCAGAGATTTTGTTAAGTTTGTCTTGTACGTACATAATGTGAGAGATTTGAGTCTTAATGGAATTGAGTGATACATTGGCTGGTAAATAGATTAGGAAAACATTTCTTAAACAAAATTGTATAAAAACTAAGTTCAAGACTTCCTAAATTGATTCAAATTTATCAGGATTTATTTGATTTTTTGAATTGATTTTAGAATTGATTCATCTCTCAAAAATTTACACTATAAACCAATTCCTAAATCGATTCACAACAAATTTCAATGTTTCAGGAAGACTTAAAAATTTCTAAAAATTTTCTATAAACCTAGATGAATTGATTCCAGAATTAATTCCCATATGCAACATAATGAACAAATTCAAACCCAAATCGATTCATACTTAAATTTTTGCATTATGAATTAATTCACAAATTGATTCAAAGTGTGATTTTATATATACTGAATTGATTTCAAATTCATTTCATTGTTACACTCTCAGCCTAAAATCAAAAACCTCTTAAACTCTCTCAACCAGATCTCAATTCTCACACACTTTTTACTCAAAATCCTTTCACAAAAAAGTTAGATACATCTAATCTAGCAATTCTAACAAATTAATTTCTCCAAAAACTCTCAAAATCAAAAACCCCTAAAATCTACCCTAAAACCCTAACTCTCCAAACTTCATAAAATTTCCAAATTTTATAAAACCTTCACAAATTTTAGAATGTCTAAGAGAATCAAGCTACTAGCAAAAAGAAAGGAAAAGAAAACAGCCTAACCATCAACCCCTATAGAAGAGGAAATGCACTTCAACTCTCAAAATGAATAGATAGCTTTTCTACAACTAGCAAATAGGAAGGTAGAACCCCTCCAATGCTTTAGTGATCAATTATTGAAAAGCACACACATACCAAAACTTCTAGCTAAATATAAGTTAAAAAAATTTTGACATTTAAAGGGAATACCTATCCTAGATTAGTAAAGATGTTTTATGCAAACCTTGCTAATGCTAATGGAAACTTTCATGTTATGTGATGCATAAGCATGTAGTTATTAATTCTGAATTTTTTCACCCTAAAGGATGGAAGTGGGAAATTGCTAATTATTGGCTTATCTCCTAAAGATGGGATTTGCATTATGCTTTATGTAAAGTGATTTTGCCAAGGATTACAAATTTTACTCAAATTGTGGAGGATAAACTCTTTTTTATATTAGTTATTAAAAATCAACTTGATTTTAATATGCCCTACTTTATCCTTAAATATCTGGCTGATTGTTCAAAAAGGACAGATATTGCATACCTCCCATATGGAATGATCCTTACTCCTATCTTTGGCAAATTCAAAATAAAATTTTCTGATGAAATTCAAGTTTTACAAATAAATCCAACTACCATGATTACCACTTCACATTTTCATAAAATGGGACTATAAGAAAATCATCAAGGAATATGGGCTAAGAAAAAGTTACAAATCTCTAAAACAACTTGAGGATCCATAAGCTCAACAGCTAGATTATCCACTGAGTCAGAAACAAGAATAATTGAGGTGATAGAAAGACTTCATAAACATATGAATGATAGAATGGATCAATTGATAGACAAACAAGAAAACTGGATTAAGTCATTAGATGATAGACTAGGTGCTATGGCACTTGACAAAAGAAAACATGTCACAAAAGTAAATGAGAGACTCAAATCCCTTGAAACTCAAGTACATGAGATAATACAGTGGATGCAACAATAAGATGAAGAAGCTAAACTTCAAAGGATGGATGATCAAGATCCTCCACCTGCTAAGTAGTCTTTTCTATTGACTGTTTGTTTGTTTATTGTGCCCCTTAGTCCCTTATCCCTTGTTCATTATCTTTGTTGTTCTTTTTTGTAGCTCGATACATTGTTGATGATCATATATTATATTTTGAGATATCATTTTGATGATCTTTATTATTGTTGCTGCATATTGTATTTTGACATTATTTCAATATTTGAGTTAATATTTTGATGTTATATTCATTATTGATTCTGAATACTTGAATTCTGAAAATTGATTGAGTTCTAGACATTATGATTGGATCTTGAATTCTAAATTGGTACATGAAGTATTTTGTTATAATCTAATTTCCTTCAATTCTAAACTATTTGGTACATTAATTTTAATAAATGTATTATTGCTTTTTGATGTGCCAAAAGGGGGAAGAAGTGAGGATTTTACATAAGAAAAATAGAAAATAAGGGATTTTAGATAAGAAGAATGGAGAAGTGAGGATTTTGGAGAAAGGAGAATATAAATTATTATTAAGGGAGAAATGAGATTTTAAATAAGAAAAATTAAAAAAAAAGAGATGTTAATTTCAATTCAAAAGGGGGAAATATGAAAAGATAATTGGAGATATGAAAGAGTAAAAATAAAAGTCATTTTGAAAGGGGGAGAGTAAAAATAAAAAAATAAAATTTTATCAAAATTTAATTTTAAAACTTTTTTATTAAACTTTGATCCTAAATTTTCATGTTTATCTACAATTGTTTGTCACTATCAAAAAGGGAGAGATTGTTAGCATTTTTTAGATTGTTAGCCTAGCTAAGGAGATTGTTAGCCTTATTAGGAAATTATTAGCTTTACTAATATGATTGCTTTGATATCTTAACTTCCTTAGTTTTGATATTGAAAACAATTTGTAGCTAACCAAATATTTTAGTGATTATTATTTGTTTTGCAGGATCAAAGTGCATATGATTCAAGCGATCCACAACTACATCTAACAATTATTTTGTCTTTTATAGGATCTTTCATAAGTGAAATTCTAATCAAACTTGGTTCAAATAAAATTCATAAAACTGATAAATTGAGGTAGCAATAAACCACTTGAAGTAAACTAAAATCAAATATTTTTTCAAACAAAGTTTTTAAATGATCTTTCACAAGTGCAAGTTTTATAAGAACTATTTTACACCATATGAATCAATTCAGCAATCAATTCATGTTGAAAAGTTTGTGAAAATCTATTTGAATCGATTTAGCAATCGATTTATAAAGAAAAGTTTTGAAAAATATTTTTACTGAAAGTTAGAAATTTTTCCTGAATCAATTCCTTAATCGATTCAAGACCTTTTACAATATATTATGATTTGATTCATCAATTAATTCAATCATGAACAATCATTATGATATTCATAGATAAATTGATTCACAAATCGATTCATTAGTCAATAACCACTACGAATTGATTCAAAGACTAAAAATTAGTTATTTTTCAAATGTCCATTACAACAACTATAAATACCCCTAACCACTTTTCAAACCTAGCATTTTTCATAACTAACATACTTCTTCAAGAGCGAAAATCTCAAAGCTATTCAAGCTTAACAAGATTCATTACTATCTCAACATATCTGAGCAATTTAAAGAATCTTTTATCAAGTTTGAAGAGAATTCACACTAGATGTTTGAGATCTTCATCTCAAACTTTGGTACTGTATTTCTTTACCTGTTTCTTTTCTTTTAATTACAATTTCTAGGTTGATAGAAATTGGAGATACAAAGGAAAAAGTCGATCTTCCATTTACATCTTCTTTGGTTATAAGGTTGATTATAGCTAGTTGAAGGTGTATTAAATTCTTTGTATATCTCTAGCTTATAAGGTTAATTATAATATGTTGAGATAAAAAAATTGTTGCATCTCGGTTAGCAAGAGCCCAGTTTAATTCTTGTGTTACGGGTTTTATAAGAGCCTAGTGTAAATGTTGCTATATGAAATGGCAATTCAGAAGCCCAGTTAAAATCCTATTGTAGTTAATAAAAGAGGTCATCTAGTTAGGGATTGATCTAGTGGATGTAAACTTTAACTGTGTTTTCAGTTAAAATTGAACCACATTAAAAATTACAATGTCTTTATTATTCTCTAATATTCTTTATATTCTATAATTTAACTTTACTACATAATTGTATTCTGCTATGTTGGAAATGATACAATGCTGAAACTGTTTAACTGCTGAAACTATTTAACTACTGAAACTGCTTAATTGTTGAACTGAATGTTTAATTGCACTCTCATATAATTTGTCTCATTTGCTTAATTTATTTTGATATTCAATATCAAATCAATTATTCCAAATAAGATCCTGATTATCCAATTAGCTTCCAAATCTAAATATGAAAAGTTATTTTTATTAAGACTTCCACTTTACAATTTAAATAAGAATCTAATTTATTTTCAAAGAGAGTATATAAATTTTACTAATGTAAAAAAGGGCAAGATTGTTTTTATTACTCTTGATATATTTTTTAGGACCTAAAGTCCCAACTCCCCTGCTAGTTGGCCGAAACTTCTACTATATTTGCCCTAAGGTTTTGTTGTTGTCTTAGCTTGATTTTAATTGTGTTTTGAACCAAAAACATCTTTATTTTGAGTACACCCCTGGGATATTGTCTTAATCCAATTGTAATTGAGTATAATTGGTTATTGGCTGCTCAATTTTGATTGTCAAGTCCTGAAACATTTTGCTAGATAGCAAGTTAGTTGTTAGGAAAAACTAAGGAAATAGAGGAAATATTAATGGAAAAACAAAAGTAAAATAAAAAAATGAGATAAAATAAAAGTGTGAAAGAAACAAAAATTGAAAAGAAACAAAGTTTGAAAGAACAAAGGAAAAGGAAAGTAGGAAAAGAAAGAAAATAAGTGGTCTTGAATATTTGGAAACAAAAAAAAATTGCAAGTTTTTGAGCTCCATTCAATCCAAATAAGTTAGTTGTTTTGAGTGAATTTCCTTTGTACTCAATTTGAATATGTTTTGTTGGAATGCATAATTAACATCCTAGCTTAGAATCTAGTTTGGAGTACATTTGCTTGACATTTTTTCTACAAATTTTGTTGAAATTCTTTGTAACTTTCGACTTTAAAAAAATTTTGGCCAAAGCTTCATCCTCTTTTTATGCTATCCAATTTTTGTCTTTCCTTTTAATTCCTTACTCCTTGTATTTGTTGGTTCATGCCACTTTAGAATTATTAGAGTGTTGTGTGATATTGGCCACCACATTTGTGAAAATTCAAAGATCTTAGCTCTTTAGTTCTTCTAGAACCGCAAAAAAGGAAGATAAGAGTGGAAAAAGAAAAGAGTGTGCAAGCTCATTAGAGAGTAAAAGCCTACTCTAGAGTGCAAATACAAGTGGAGTGTCCAAACATAAGTGAGAAGAGTACATTGTGGTGAGGACCCTATTTTTTTCTAACATTTTCTTACAGGTTTTTATTCTTTAAAGATGGCAAATAGTAGTAACACTCAAAACAATGAAATCATGTTCACCTTGAAAGCTATACAACAACAATTTGAAAAGGTGAATATGAAGCTTGATGAGGTTGGTGAGAGGATTACAAGAGTGGAAAATAAAAGAAATCCCCATGAAAGGAAGAATAGAAGGCAAAGTAACCAACATAGGAGTAATGAAGGGGATTGGAGAGATGAGAGAGATGAAGAAGAGCTATCTACTACATTCTATGACACTAAAAGAAGTGAAAGGGAAGAGATAGAAGCAATATGGGAAAAACAAATGAAAGGCCAAGAGGGGAAAGGGTGGATTCTAGCCTACACAACATTAAAATGACCATACCATCATTCCAAGGCAAGAACGATCCAAAGGCATACCTAGAGTGGGAGAAAAAGGTTGAATTGAACTTTGAATATCACAATTACTCTGAAAAGAAGAAAGTGAAGTTGGCTATTGGAGAGTTCATGGATTATGTCATTATTTGGTGGGATCAACTAATCCAAAGTAGAAGGAGAAACCATGAAAGATCCATTTCTGCTTGGTATAAGTTGAAGACAATCATGAGAAAGAGGTTCATCCTTTCACCCTATTATAAGGAGTTGTATCAAAAACTCCAAAGCCTCACCCAAAGGTCCAAGAGTGTCAAAGATTACCACAAAGAAATAGAGATAGCCATGACAAGGGCAAATGTGGAGGAAGATAGAGAGGTAACTATGGCTTGATTTCTCCAAGGATTGCAACATGATATTGCCAATGTGGTAGAGCTCCAACACTTTGTGGAATTAAA
>JANHAO010030792.1:0-10075 GCA_026873985.1 Saraca asoca
GATATATCAATTTACATGTTATAAAAGTTGATGCACTGAGGCTTTGGGTAAATATTATTATTAAAAATTGACAAAAAAATTAATATTAAATAGGGGAACAAATCTATTGCACTCTGATTTCATTCTAAGCCAAATAATGATATTTACGCATCATTAGTTGGAAATGTCCAACCAATTAAATATTATTATAAATAAGTGGGATAAAATTTATTATTTTTATCACATATTTTTTTAAGTTTGAATTTTATTATGTTTATCAATTTCAAAACGTTGATGATATATAAATATTATTATAAATAAGTTTTTAAAGAAGTTGATTATATTAACATATTTTGACCTTAAATAACATAATTTACCTTGTTCTTAAGTTATATTTCATTTCAAGCGAAAAAAAAAATCTTAAAAGAATGACTAAAAAGGTTTAAAAAATACTTAAGTCTAAGCTCTAAAATAAAATTGAAAAACAATTGGTTAGTTTACTAGTTATTGGATTGATGGCAATTCTATTATTCACTTATATTCTAATTTTGTCTTCCATTTTTTATTTAATTCAATTTTTTTCACGTATTAACATAACACAAGTATTTTTCATATATAATCTTATGAAAAAGTTATTTTTATTTAAAGTTCATTCACTTTTAGAACACACTTTTCAAATTAAAATTGAAGAAATATTATATTAATTGATTTCCAGGTCATTAAAAATAACTAGTAAGTAGCTAGAAAATATTTTTATTTTTTTGTGTTTATGTGATAACTGAATATTTTTTTCTATTTAATATACTAATTAGAAAAATGTTACTCTCACAAATATAATTTATTATTATTGTTATAATTGCATATATATCATACGATAAAAATATGAGTTCAGCATATAAATCATTTTATAAATAATTTTAAAAGGTGGTAGTAAAAATTACACCCGAAAAAATTTGAAATCAAAGATAAAATAATATATTATCCATAGCACAAGTTGCATTCTCTCCCAAAGTACAAAATGAAAAATTCATACATAATAATGACTTTTAATATTTTTTAAGTATTATTATAATATTAAATTTTTTTAGTATTTTTATTTATTATATTTTGATAATTAAGCAATTAGTTGTTTAATTTTAATATGTAAATTATCTGATCTCAAAACGTCAGTCCTTGTTAAAGTACAACAATCAATAATATTAGAATAGTGAAATTTTATGTAATAATACTGGAAACTTGTAATCCTACTTTTGCCGCTGAAAACGCATTTTGTCAGCGTGGCAGTTAGTGGGCCCACTTTTGCCCCCACAGTAAACAATCCGCTAAAGTCTATTCTATTTGCCAACACCATTATTACCGGCAGGCCAATTGGCTTCTCCGTTCACAGCAGCCACGTAGGACAATGTGGGACCCACCACGCAGTTAGATACTCTTTGAATAAAGTTTAATAATTTTTTTCACACGGCCACGTCATTTTAGGAATGCGAAAATCCCAAGTAATATAAAAAAAAAGCCTTTCATGCCAAATGATAGATAAATTATAGTTAATTTATCAAATCTATTAAATTATATTGTAAAATATTAAATTTTTATATATAAAAATTTAATTAATAATAATAAAATCATATATAATATTGTCAAAAATTCATTATAATAAAAAAAATTAATAAATTTACTTTTTATAACTTTAATAAAGAAAAATATATATCTGAAATCTTAATAAGACAACTACAACTATACTAGAATATAAATAAAGACCTACCTTATTGTAATCCTATTAGAGTAACTGATCCATCATCATCATTGGTTTAATAACAATGCTCAAACCGCTAAAATTCATTAATAGCTTAGGTGCCCTTCAAATCTAATAATTTAATCATATAATTAATTGATTTATAATAATTAGTTGTTGTGATATTTATTTAATTTAATAACATATAATTTAATTAAAATAGGATAATTTACTGAAGAAAATTCTAACAACTCACCTTACAACTTAGCCATTCTAAGCGAATAAAAATCAAAATAGATAGTTAGATATACGTTAATAGTAGTAGAAGGGAACCCACTTGCAACCAATCAAAGCAAGCCTCCATTGATTCGTAGGATAGCTTTTCAACTATAGCAGTGAACAGAACTTGACTTAAAAGAGCAAGTTCTTTAAAGGAAATAAGAGAAGACCTAAGATTTGAGTGATGGGATTCGGTTGAGGAAGGGATATAATAAAATGAATTCGTTAGTCAATGGGAAGAGAGGATGAATCAAATCGTAAGAAATGTTTTAAAAATTAAATCAAACAATGAGAAAAAAAAAACATTAGATCATGATTTGATTAGTTTAATTGATTAAATCAAAAATTAAATCAAATGATGTTATTAATATAGATTTATATAAAATTTTTAAATATATCAAATAATAATTAACTTATACTGTCAATATGAAATCATATTTTATATGAACAAATAAAAGAGTTTGAATAAACTAGTAAATTTTTAGCTGATTATATAAATGTTAAATTTCTTGTTTTATTGGTTTTTTTATTACATATAGGTTATTAAACAAACCCAACCCAAAAGAAAAATTAAAAATTAAAAATTATGACTAATTTTTTAATCAAATCAATTTTCTAATTTTTTTTTCAATTTTTGCTCATTTGTACCAATTTTATTATCAAAATAATTTTTTAAATCAACTAAAAAAAAAGTATAATAGTTTGCAATTAAGCTAGAATTGTTAGATGTAGTCAGCTTGCAAAACACTAACCTTTAAAATATTAATTTATTTATTTTTAATTTATCTTTAAAAAAAACAATTCACTCAAATAATCAAGTGATACAAAATAATTTTGTTTTTATCAACTGATTAATTGGTAAGAATTCAAGTTTTAAAATTTAATTTTATCAAGAAAAAAAAGAATATCTGAACCTCATTTTATAAAAATAGAAACTATTTTCATGTGTTACATGCTAATTTAATTTTAAAAATACTTAATAAGATAAAATATAAATAAATTATATTATTTAATCAAAATCATATGTTAATGTATTCAAAATTTATAAAAATCAGTCATATATTGATAACTCTTTTTTTTTCAATAATAAATTTTCATTTTTTATGTTATACGATATGTTTTAAACTCATTCCATTGTTTAACAACTCTAATATATCTAATTGGCACATTTTATTATAATATTTTTAATTTATCAAATGATTAAAGTATTATAATGTTATTGCTAATTCACTACCCATGATCAATAAATTCTTTTAATGTTTAAAATAAATGAGTATAATAAACATTATAAAACCTTTCCTTTTTAACAATTTTCAAAAATTCAAGTTTTGTTCTTATATAAACTTCCCAAATCCTGAAAAAAAAAATTAAAAAACAAAGATAGGAAAAAGGCAACAACTTCCCAGAAATTATGCCAAACATCAAAGCACCGCAAAGTAAGATAAACTTTAGTACATGTTTAATTGAATAGAATGAATATTAGTGAGAATAAAAAGAGGAAAGAAAGTGGTAATAGAAAGAAGAATGGAAGCTCATTACTTTGTTTGATATATTATGAAAATAATTGAAGTAATGTAATATTCCACTGTAATTTATCTTCACTCAATATCAACTAATCACATCATATTTAAACTAAAGAGTAAGCTATCTACTTACCCCAAAGGCTACTACATAAATTGGACATGTAGCTGAAGCTCAAATCTGTTCAACCCGAAACAGGGTAGCTGCTGGCTACAATGAAGTGATCGACCTCAGTTAGCTGGAACTAATGTCCTTCCATGGTGTAACAGTTGAAGCAGCAAGTAGCAAACTGGAATGGCTGGAGCAGTAGACAGCAAGCTGGAGTGGCTTAAGCAGCAAACATGAAGGGATTCAGTACTTCGATGGGGTTGGAATAAATTAACTCCAACAATTGAGCAATTCCTCTTCACCTTAGGCCAAAACAGAGTGAGCTAGTTTGAGTAACTGCAAGCTCCACGATGGTTTACGGTGGAACAAAAAAAGAAATGGAGAATTGGACTTACCTTTAAGGAAAAACAAAGAATGGAAAGCGAAAAGGAAGAGTAGTTAAAGTCAAGAGCAATGGAAATCTCATATTCCTTCAGTTTTTGGAAGGAATAGTTTCTCAATTATTTAATTGAATATAACATTATATGGAATGAGATATTCCATTCGTTTCGCCCAATCAAATCACATAATTTTTAATTCTATCTTCTATTTCTTTTCCATTCTATCCAACCAAACATGTAGCTAGACTTGGAAGTTAAAAAGCAAACTCAGCTAATAAGTACCAACGTCATTTCATGAGTAATAATGCATTTCCTTGCAGATTCCATTTAGCCTTATGAAAATACCAGCAAGTTGCATCCAACCCTGCATGTTATTTCCACCTTCAACTCCACATGGGATTTGTTGACTTTTTTGCTAATCACTGTGGGGACTGAATGAATTCTCTTAATATTAAATCAAATAACAAATTTTAAAAGTTCATGATTACACAAAATGTCTAAGATTATATTGCCATTAAGTATAAGTATAATATATTACTTACAATATCTTTAAAAAAGGTATGCTTTTTTAAAAATATAATAATATATTGATAAAGATTTTATTTCTATATAAATATAATTATTCACTATATATAAAAAATTAAATTAAAATTTATTAATAAATTTAAAATAAAAATCAGAAGAGTCATTGCTCAATATGTGAGAGCTCTCAATAGCTAAAAGAATGGTATAAAATATCAATAACCCTAGATTAATGCATTAAAAGAGGGAGTGACAATGTCAAGTCTCTTTCTATGGACATCAAGCATTCAAGGTCATCTCACATTCTAATATTTCTACCATCTCTAACCATTAAACATATACCTTCACCAATGACCTCTTTACTACTATCAAGAAAACTAGACCAACCTCATGGTGCTTTATCTTCCTCACTGTCGCAAAAAGATGTAAGTCGTTGCTATCAACAAAGAAATAGTTGTGTGGTTTCTAGAGTTCAGTTGCATGATCTTCAGAGTTCAGCTTGTGTGCTTCAAAATTGGTTTGCATCAACCACCCAGTAGTTGAAATGGTCTGAATATGATACAAAATATTTGGTTTGGTGCAACAACAATGTGATGGAGCTAGTTGTTGCACCCGATCTATAAATAAGAGGATTCCTAAGCTCAGTTTCAACCAAAAAAAAAAAAGAATACTACACCATCACAACCAGAAACTAAAGCTTAGAAGCATTCCTCTTAAATTTTAAAATACTTACGTCATTTGTTTTGCAGATAACCAGTGGATTTTCTTTTTTTTTTTTGCAATGGTTGGAAGTTGGTTAAGATATTTTTTTATTATTTCTTTATTATTAATGTGTTCATTTTGAATGCAGAAATGCTTATAGTTGGTATCAAAGCCTTGTTGAGCCTCTACTTGCAAAAAATTCACATGATATGCAATTTGGATGGGTAGATTTTTTTTTATTGTTTTGATGCCTTAAAACAATTGCCCATAAAATTCTGATCATTTTAGTTTTTGAAGCATAAAAAACAAAATTCTAGATAGCAAGATATGGCCAAGTCAAGTTTCGGATCCAAAACGAGTCGGGTTGACCCCGTTGGAGGTTGAAGACGACCAAAACGACACGTTGTTTTGATTAGGTGTTGTGAACTGAAATGACCTGTCATTTACAAGGAATAAATGAAATGAAACATTTGATTAACTTTTGAGGTTGCAGTGGCGTAGTGGTTAGTGTGTTGGTTTTACAAACAAAAGGTCCCTAATTTCAGCATTGTGGACAACACTCTAAAGGGAATTTTCCCTTTGTTTTACTGGACCTCCGTTTTTTGGTTTGTCGGGCTGCTGTGGTTTTGGGCTCTTTTTTTTTTTGTCATTTTTGGTAACATTTTTTTTCTGGCAGACTGGGCATTTATTTAGATTTTTCTTTTCAGCTCATTTATTTGGTTGTATTTTAGGTTGCTATTTTTCTAAGCTCTTTATCATTTTTTTTTGTATCTTGGGCCACTGTTTTTATGGGTCCTATATGTTGGGTTTGCCTAATCCAAGAGGTTGAAAATTTCAAAATTTTCAAGGAAGAACACAGTTTGGCCAAACATACCCATGCTAGGATCTCATTGGATTGAGGCTTCAATGTATCAAATACATCAAATTAAGAATAAAAGTAAGCAAGTCTAACCTTTAATGCAGCTTGAAACACAGTAGAATGGCCGGTCACCATAGCAGTCCACACGTCCTGCCTCCATTGGTGATCTACATCGGAGAACACCTTTAGTGGCCTCTATAACTCTTCTCCTTGTGCTAGCAAGTCTTGGGAGTTGGATGGACCAAGAAATAGCCGGGAAACCCACCGGAACTCTTCCAGCTCCAACTTCCCTTCCTTTCAGTCACCATCGAAAAATCATGGAGAACTTTTCTCCTCTTGGCTGAACTCTTCAACCAAGTAAAGGGAAAGGAGTTAAAGCCATCGAAACACCTTTCAGTCACTCTTCCTCCTCCTTTTGGTCGACCTCTACTAAACCCAAGCCAAGGAAGAAGACGGCTTCCTTTCGGTTCCTCTCTCTTTTCTTGGCCGAAACACTTCAGCCAAAATGTAAGGAAGAAGAAAAGTGAAACGACATCGCTTTTGGCCAGCCACCTTAGGCTAAAACGGTATCGTTGAGGGCTGAGGAAAATAATTTTCTTTATTTGCAAAATAGCCCTTATAGTTTTCATAAACTACATTTCAACCCTAGCAATTTTACCACATTGCATTTTGGTCCTTGGATATTAAACATATCCAAATTTTGGCCATATCATTCTCCGTCATACGTGTGACCTAGTAAGCCCTCGAAATATTAGTAAAAGTCTAAAATACCCTTCAAACCATTTGAAGGCATATTAATTTTTTCAAATTAATCACTTGGACTTTAAGCTATAAGCAGACTCTAGCAAGTCATTATAACTGCCCAATTTTTGGTAGGAGTCTTCAAGGTGACAAGCCTGTCTGTGAATTATCTCAATGCATGATACAATTCCTTCATTACGTATATCTAGATTAGTCAAACTATGGATGACAATCAACCTCTATAACTAATCACAATTTCTCAACATCATGAATTATTTGACTCAAATGAATTTGAGTCTCGATTTTGCCTTGCGCAAGGACTTACCGAGTTAAACTAATTCATTCAGTGGCCTCAAATATCACTCCAAAGAGTGGTAATGAATCCTATCTTGATTAGGCAATGCCTAACTACATTTTCATGTAAAAGATATCCCACAATTTCAAGTCAAAGGATCAGTCATGCGATCATCACTCGAGATTAACTATTAATGTAGCTCCTTACAATATCTCCATATAGGTCAAACAAGATCACAATTGTCAGTTATGTTTCTCCAAACTAATTGAGTCATGTCCATGTGTACTCACTTGCACCTTAACTTGTGGAGTCGGCTGCTCATCATATGAGAAATACCACATCATCTAGTCTCAACAGATCTTAATAATGCCTAATTATCAAATCTCGACTAGTGTCATTTTAGTGCAAAAGTTAACCATTAATGATCACCTTCATAATCCCATAACCCTTTTATAGGATCAATCAAATGAACTTCTTACCATGGACTTTATCTTGATTATGCATGATACTGATATGCAATACAAGATGAATATTTAACCTTTAATATCCAAATCCACAAAAAGTATAGTCATAGATGCAATAGATCTCAATCAAATTGACTCCAAGGCACCTATTTGAGACTAACAATCTCCCACTTGACCTAAAGCCAATTTGCCATATGACATAAGCCTAATGACAATGCATATTGCTCAAACTTCTTTTGAGCCAATATACTAGTCAATGGATCTAATCTATTGTGGGTACTCTCTCAATACTAATATCACCTTGATCTAGAGCTTTTCTAACAAGTGATAAAGCCGTAGTACATATTTGGATCACTAATGAAATCATGGTTCCCACCCATATGCAACAGCTCCATTGTTATCATATAACAATGTAATAAGACAATCCTATGATGAAACCAATTTGAGTTGAGCAACAAGCTTTTTAATCCAACTTTACTATATCCAATATAGTAATGTACTCACTTTATGTCGTAGAATTTATGATTATATCCTACTTGAAACCTTTCCAACTAACCGTTGCACAATTTAGTATAAATATCCAATCCAATTGGGATTTGCTATCATCACCATCTGATTGAAAGCTAACATCTACATACCTACTAACAATCAGTTTTGGACAATCTTTATAAATCAAAATAGATCCTTAGTGATTCTCAAGTATTTAAGGATGTTTTTTACCATAACCAATGTTTCTCATCAGAGTCAGATCAATATTTGTTAATGATGCTCAAAGCAAAAGAAACATTGGGCCTAGTACATAGCATGACATATATGATGGATCCAAATGCCAAAGTATATAGAATCCTTTGCATTTGATCCCTATCAGATTGCGCCTTTAGACACAATTCCTTAGACAAATGAATGCCATGAAGAACAAGGAGATTCCCTTTCATGGATTCCACCATACTAAACCTTTTTAGTATTCTATCTATGTACGTGGCCTGAGAAAGCCCTATCAATCTATTGGATCTATCTCCATAGATCCAGATACCAGAATATAGATAGCTTCCCTAAGGTCATTTATAAAGAATTCCTTGGATAACCATATCTTAATGGTTTGTAACATAGAAACATCATTTCCTATAAGCAGTATGTCATCCACATACAACACAAGGAATAATATAGTATTTTCTCAACCTTGTGATACACACAAGCATCATCTTCGTTTTAATAAAGCCAAACGATTTGACTATCTCATCAAAACGAATGTTCCAACTCTTGGATGCTTGTTTAAGATCATTAATGGATTTTGCAGTTTACACACATGATTATAATTAGCGGATTCAAAACTTTCAGATTGTATCATATACACATCTACTCTTAAATCACCATTTAAGAAGGCAGTCTTGACATCCATATGCCAAATCTTATAATCATGGTAAATTGCAACAACTTGCATAATCCTTATGGATTTAAGCATAGCTACTGGAGAAAAAGTTTCATCATAGTCAACTCTTTGTCTTTGACGATATCCTTTAGCTACCAGTGAAGATTTGAATGTCACTACATTTGTATCCATGTCAGCCTTTTTCTTAAAGACCTATTCACACCCAACGAGTTTCACCTGAAGGGGTGAATCCATCAAAGATCTCATAGTTTTCAGCCATTTTGGAGCATCAATGTCCAACATTGTCTCCTGATACATAGACGGATCCTTATCATCCATATGATAGAGGTTACATTGCTCAGAAAGATTATGTCCAACATACCTTTCTAAAGTAAACAGTACTTTAGTGAATCTATATATCTGTTTGTGTACCAAAAGCAGCAAGTTGACTATCACTAGTCATAACCTTTTGATTTGGTGGGATTACAGCTTCTGACTATGCATCTCTATGCACACCTTTAGCTCCCACTAAATTATACAACTTCTATTTTTCTCTAGTTGATTTTCTGTATTTTGTGGATTTCTGAATTTCATCAAGTTTAATTACATCCTTTGCACCCTTTTCCAGAAATTTCTTTCTAGAAATATTACGTGCTTCGAGACAAACACTTTGTGTTTGATAGGATGATAGAAATCATATCCTACTTTCTTTAGGATATCCCACAAATATGCATTTATCTGATTTAGGCTTTAATTTATCCAATTGCACACATCTTATGTATGCATAACTACCCCATACTTAGATTGGGCCATTAATCAAATCATATCTCATATGCAGTTTGATCTACTGACTTAGATGAAACTTGGTTGAGTAAATACCTAGCTTTTAGAAATACATGTCCCCAAAATGCTTTTGGGAGTTTTGTGTAGCCCATTATGGAACAAACCATGTTAGGATCATGCGCAGTAGAATGCAATGACTCCCATATGTCCATTCTTTCTTTTTGATACACCATTATGTTATCAGGAAGAAAAGATTAAGATCGAATCACATTCTCTCTCAAATAATCTAAAACTCAACATTTAGGTACTCTCCACCTCGATCATATCAAAGGATTTACCCA
>JANHAO010030793.1:0-10065 GCA_026873985.1 Saraca asoca
CATTTAAATCTTTTTTAAAATATAAAAATATTATAATTAAATTTAAATTTAAATTTTTCATCAAGAAATAATAAAAAAAAGATGAGTATACAGTTCAAATTTAAAATATAAGATATTTTAAAGAATAAAAAAATGTGATTTAGCGATCAAAATGATGTTTAGTAAAAAATTAGATTTAGCAATCGAAATAGTGACCAAAATAATTGGTCGCAAAAATATGCGAGTTAGCGACCGAAATAGCGATTACAATTTCGATAGCAAAAATGTAAAACGATGACCAAATTTAAACCATTTCAGCGATCGAATTTGTCATCATATTTTTCGGTCGCCAAATTTAGTGACTCAATAATTTCGGTGGTTGATTGTCTTGCGACTGAGGTTTTAACGACTCTTGAATTTCGATCGTTGTTCGATCACAAAAACTGTTTGCGATCGAAATTCAATTTTTAGTGATCGAAAAATTCGATCGCTAAAATGCAATTTTTTTGTAGTGAATTAAATTACAACTTTGTTAATCATGATGATAACAAGAATGACCAAGTTAATGCCAAGTTGAATACTCAGTAGGTCACAGACGATAACTCAAAGGTTAACATGAATGCATCGCAGCTCGCAAACCATGGCTTGATAAATATTAGTTAAGTTGAATGCACAGTAGGTCACAAATGATAATACATAAGTTAACATGAATGGACCTTAGCTAGCAAATCATGGCTTAATAAATATTAGTCAAGTTAAATGCCCAGTAAGCCACAAATGACAACTTTTCGGATTACATGAATAGGCCCCAGGTAGCAAACCATGACTTTGTTAGTTAAAAGTTTATCCACTTCTTCCTTGAGAGCAATGTAACGCTCAGCAGTCATTAGCCTCCTCTTCTAACGAATTGGCTTGTGATAAGGTTAATATGGAGCTTATGTGACATAACCCCGAGGTCAATCCTTACCATGTCCTCATGGTTTCAAGCAAAGACGTCCAGGTTCGCCTTAAGAAATTCAACTAGCAAGGTCTTCACATCTGGAGACAAGTTTTTCTCCAACTTGAGGCATCTTTCAGCATCTGCCTCACTGATCTATACATCTTTGAGTTCCTCCACTGGACTAATTGCTTTGTCTACATCTACCTCATAAGGGTCGAGGTCATGGGTGACCTCTGTTATGCTCATAGCTCGTGTTTCTCTACCAAAAATCACATTAACCTTCTTCCCCCTCACCTCCAACTTGACTACATTATCCTAGCAGCATTGACTATATGCTACATTATAGCTGTCATGATGACATTGACAATAAGGTCGCTCATTCTTGGCCTTCTTTATAGCCTAATTATCGGAGTTATCCTTCTGACTCTCTTTGCCATTCCTGCCATTGCTCTTCTTTTTATTCTGGTTGGAGCTACTCGCCTTATCCTTTTGATTAGACTTTTTAGGGCCAAAGGTCTCCTCCCACTTGATCTCTTTGGTAGCTCGCTCATAAAACTTGCCCATGTCTCTTACTGGAGACTTGTATATGCTCTTATACAACTTTCCATCCTTATGGAGTCTCATTGAGATTGCTGTCAGGATACTCTCATTTAAGGGATTCTCCACGTTACTAACCTCGCATCTGAACCTAGTAATGTAGTCTTTCAATGATTCATTCTATCTCTGAAAGATTATTGTGAGGTCGCAGGATGGTGTGAGTTACCTTCTCAGTGCCTTGTACTAGTTAATGAATCTCTTCTAGCACTCTTCCTAACTGTCAATACTGTGAATTGGGAAATTCCTAAGCCACGTTCGAGGTATGTCTTCAAGAGTGGCTGGGAAGACGCAGCACTTGACTAGAGAATTAGTCGTTTGAAGATCTATTTGTATATTAAATACATTAAGGTGGTCGTATGGGTCACTCTCCCCATTGTATTATAAGATAGTGGGAATCTTGAACCTGTGAGGAGAGGCTCTGTCTCGATTTTGCTGGTGAATGGCATCTTCTCCTTATAACAATCTCAACGGTCTTGAACCAGAGGGTGTTCTTCTAATTGTTGTACCCTCTGAAGTAGCTCTTCTACTATCGGGGTCCTATGCCTTAGATTGTCGATCGGGAGATCACTGGTTCTTTACACTTCCCTGATCACAAGAACGGTGATCTAGGGTTCTATGCCTTCCTTTATGCCTGTGATCTTGTGAGTATCAGTTTGGAATATGTCCCTAATTGGCCTTCCCTATATCACTAATTATCTTCATCATTATCCTCACACTACGCTGTGACCTGAATATGCTCACAGCTAACCTCCACGCACCTATCCCCGTCTGGGTTCACCTGGACCCTTGGGCCCATATAGCAAAGTGTGATATCATCCTCATGAGTTCAGCAAACCTCTGATCTGGGCCGTAAGTTGGATGAGCAAATTGAATCAGTGTGCTAAGGTACTTCTCTAAGTGGCCTTTCCTCTAAAGTTGGCACTTCTTCCTATGGCTGCTGAAGTACTTCTCTGGGCCTAGTGACCTCAACTTGCCTTTGTGTGCCCTAGGCTTGTACCTGAGCCAGTGCTCTAACTGTATCAGCTAGTTCTCTGACCATGTTCTCAGGTGCTTCTTGACACTGATGCCATGCTTGCACTCTATCAATCCCAGGAACAATAGCAGTAAGTTAGCAAGGGGCCAATA
This sequence comes from Saraca asoca, assembly GCA_026873985.1. Lineage (NCBI taxonomy): Eukaryota > Viridiplantae > Streptophyta > Magnoliopsida > Fabales > Fabaceae > Saraca > Saraca asoca. The sequence continues at coordinate 2,642 of JANHAO010030793.1, forward strand.
GGGGCATACCAGTGGTAGCACCTGTAGTAGAGACAATAGAAGTGCTTGTTGCAAGAAGAACTGGGCCTCTAATAGATAATACATCTTACTACTGTTCCATGCAACCCTCATGTTGGTTAATTGCAACCCTCCAAAGAATCATGAATTGATTACACTTTCATAACGGACAATATTTAATTTGGGAATCGATAGGCAATTAATTTTCAATTCTAAAAGTTGACTCCTCCTCAGAATGAATCACAGTGAGATTCTGGATAATGACTAGGAAAGCGTGCTTTAAGCTACGGACTAGACCTCATCCTCAACTACCTAAAGTTATATGTAATATTGCTTTAACCCTTGTTAACCAACAATCTGAGTTCATATTTGGTATTCTGATGACTTGCTTGAGTGACCTTAATCCTGGATGAGCTGGGCTCTTATCAGCTGAGTTTGTCCATTTGGCTTTTACTAAGCCATTTATATGGCCCCAAAAATATCCACAACAATTTCAAAATAACCAACAACTAGGTAGAGTATGAAGTGTTAATAGTAGGGCTAAAGTTAGCTAAGGAAGTTAGGGCACAATCTCAAAAAATCTTGAGTGATTCTCAATTGATAATTGCTCAAGTCAAAGGGGATTACGAAGTAAAGGAGCCAACATTAACAAAATATGTAATCGTTGCTAAGGCTTTATTAAAAGAATTCAGGTTTAAGCTAGTAAGGATCTCAAGGGAAGAGAATGAGCATATAGACGCATTAGCCAAGCTAGCTAGCACTAAAGTAGTAGTGAATAATAGAATGGTAATATGAGAGACCTTACAAGCTCTATGTACAAATGAAGTGATATGCATAGAAAAAGAATCATCTTGGCTAACTCCAATGGTCAAGTTCTTGGAAGAAAGGTAGTTCCCAAAGGATAAAAAGGAAGCCAAAAAGGTTGAATGAAGAACAACACACTTTTTTGTAAAAGGAGGGCTGTTGCATAAGAAGAGTTTTTCTCTTCCAAAATTACAATGTCTTCGGCTGAGTGAAGCTAATTATGTTTTGAGGGAAATTCACAAGGGCATTTGTGGATCTCATATGACGGGGACAATGATTGTGCTAAAGCCTATTCAATTGGGATATTTTTGGTAAAAAATAAAACAAAAAGCTTTGGAATTAGTTCAAAGTTGTGAAAAATGCCAAAGATTTGTAAAAGTTCAGAAGTAGTCAACTATTAAGTAGATGTCCATCTTCGCTCCATGGTTGTTTGACTAGTAGGGCATTAATTTGCTAAGACCTTTCCTAATAGCTCTTGACTAGCTAAAATATATGGTGGTGGTAGTCAATTAGTTCACCAAATGGATAGAGGTAGAACCCCTTGCAACCATAACCTCAAATAATGTACAAAAATTCATTTGGAAAAACATCATATGCAGGTACAATTTTTGAAGTTATATGTTTTGTTGTAAGAAGCTTGCTAACAGTGCCTTTCAGCCACAATTATATTGGATAACAGGAAACAGTTTGCTAGTAGTGGCTTTCAAGATTTTTGTGAAAGGTATATTCCTCTTTTCATATTTTATGCAAAAGTACAAAGTCTCACATACCTTGAATTGAAGGTTGGGAATCAAGTGAATGTTCACTTCTATTAAACACCCCTAGTCGAATGGACAAGCCAAACTAGCAAACAAGATCATTCTAGAATGACTATGCAAAAGGCTGGATGAAGCAAAGGGAAGATAGGCCAAAGAATTACCAAGTGTTTTATGGTTATATAGAACCATCGTGCACTCAGTTATCGGTGAAACTCCTTGTAGGCTTACTTACGGAAGTGAAGTTATACTTCCAGTCAAATTGGGACAGTGTTCTTAAAAAAGGGAACGATATGAACAACAGAAAAATGAAGAGAGAAGAAGGGAAGAACTAGATATGCTAGTTGAAATAAGAGAAGTAGCTCAATTATAGAACAAATGCTATAAAGCAAAGATTGCCAAAGTTATGAATAAAAGAATAAAGAGCAAAACTTTCGTAAAAGGAGACTTAGTCTTACAAAGGGTAGATGACTTGCAAATAGCACAAAATGAAGGAAAGTTTACCGCTACATAGGAAGGACCATTCAAAGCACAAAAGAGCTTTCTCAATGGCATTTACTGCCTAGAGACTATACAAAGGAAATCTATTCCCCGAACATAGAATGTTACACATTTGAAATGATATCATGTAGAAGTTTAGCTGCTTGAGCGGTATTTAATGTATCTAACACGGATGAATGAAGAAAAATTACATCCTATATATGTTTAAAAAATGTAAGTAGATCCTTCAATCTAGGTAGATCCTTCAGTATAAACAAAAATCCAAGCAGATCTCTAGATCCAGGCAGATTCCCCGGCACAGCTTGAAAGTATAGGAATGCCTGGTGGCAATAACAAATATGCTAAGTTTAGCTCCTCAAAAGAACGTTCAAACATGTGCAAAAGCAAATTAGCAAATAAACCTTAGAACTTGCAAGGGTATGCAAAGAGCAATGTTAAGCAGATATATGAGTTTATGGCCATTCAAATGGGCAAAGAAGGTCAAAGTGTGTACAGTCGATTGGGAAAACAAAAAATATTCCTATAGTTACATAGAAATCTTTACAAAAAAGAGTAGCAATAATAAAAAGAAGGCTTCAAACAGAGAACAATAAAAGCACGATTATTTGGCAAGGTGCACTTAGATTCCTTCTTGAATTCAATATAGGTGGGTACTTTACCTTTCTCCTTTTACTAGGTTTGGTTCTTGTTCTTTCCTTGAGTCATAATATATGCACTTTCTAAATGTGTACTTTGACTCAATTCTATCAATAGTCTACCCTTCTCTTAGACACAAATGGTCAGAAGTTCATTAATAGATCATTTATCTCTATGTGTGTTATATGAAATCTTAAAAGGGCCATATTGTTAAGGAAGTGAGTTCAAAACAAAATGTAAAAGAAAAGACTCTAATATCTCAACCTCAAGTGCTTTAAGCTAAGCTGTTGTATCCCTTATTTGCATGGTGTATTCATGCACACCAGGAACCCTGATGAGCTTCATGGATGATAATTGATTTATTAGGATGCTGGCTAGGGCCTTATCTAAAGACTTAAATTGTTCATCTATAGCTTTCAATAATTTCCTAATAGTGTCATGCTCACATATCGAACCACGTATCCTAGCAGATATTTTGGTCTTTATATACATCATGTTAAGGTGATTAGATCACTCCCAGTGTTCATAAATGAGGGTCCCAGATAAAGATATGATAAAATGTAGATCTTATCCTTATTCCTTTAGGGGAATTTATACACATTTGATTATTATGAATTCTTCTTTGAATTTAATAAGAATGAGATTTATTACTTTGTATCAAGAAGCACAATAGAAAATTACGCAGTAAAATATATAGAATAATGATTGTGTAGAGTTTAGAAATACTGGAGCAGAAAAATAGAGATTCAAGACACTAGATTTTTAAGTGATTCAACTTGAATTGAAACCACAATTCAAATCTATTCCATTTGATAATCTTCAACCAGATTACCATTTTTATTATCAAAACATCAGGATTAAAACAAGTGCTTAATCTGCCAGATTTACAACACAAGAATTACAATAAGGATCTTGCTAACCTAGAAGATTTTCCCCTGGCTCTTCCAAACCTAAAATAACTATAAGATTTTCTATAGGCTCTTGCTAACCTAAACAAGATTCCTATCAATCTAGAAATCTCAATAGAAAAATCAAGGTAAAAAAGATTAAGATAGGGTAAGAAATACAGTACCAAAGTTTGAAATAAAAATCTCAAACATCTAATGTGAATTATACATAGATTTAATTAAAAAACCTTTTGATTGAGAAATGTAATGAGATAGAAGCAATATCTGAATTAGCTCTATTTGCTCTGTGATTTCCACACTTGAAAAAGAAAGAAAATTGTGTAATCTTTTGTAATTGAAATGTGGTTAGGGGTTTTTATAACTGTTGTAACTGTCTATAACAGAATAACTAACTTTTAGTTTGTGAATCGATTCGTGAATCGATTCAGATAAGTTACAACTAATGAATCAATTTGTGAATCGAATCATAGCATTTTGAAATCAGGTATTGAATTGGTTACTTAATTAATTTAGGATAAAATCCCAATCATCAGTAAAAAATTATTTTTCAAAGCTTTTTTTCATGAATCGGTTGGTAAATCAATTCAAATATATTTTTCACAAGTTCTTCAACATGAATCGATTCTTGAATCGATTCAGGAAGCATAAAATAGTTTTATGAAATCTGCACATGTGAGAAAATCATTTAAAAACTTTGTTTGAAAAATATTTGATTTTATCTTTCTTCAACTAGTTTATTTATACCTCATTATATCAGATAAAAAAATTGCTAATCAAATCTAATTTGAATTTACTTACAAAAGATCTTATAAAAATAAAATAATTGTTAAATCTAATTTTGGGATCTCCTGAATCATATATTTTGAACTTGCAAAATAAATCAAAATATTAAAATATATTTTTAGATAGTATTATAAATTAAAATTATTTTTCAACATCAAAACCAAGGAAAATGTGTAGTTAGCGTAACCTAGGCTAACAATAAAGATCAATTGTAGCTTGTGAGTTAATGTCATTGGGTTTAGTTAGTTCGTCTTTCCTAATAGTATAATCTATATCCATCCATCCTAACTAGAGGAAAATTCTCTCATTCCAAACTTTATAGTTATCATTATTAAGGTTGGGAATATCATTTTGGATATTTAGGAGATTTACAGATTGAATAGCTGCAATAAATAAATAAATAAATATATAAGATTACATTAAAATTGAGGCAAATATAAATTGCATGAATTACCCATATAAATCATGTGTCTAGAATTACAAATAAAAATCACCTGTAGGCTGAGTTTTTATTCAAAATTTAGGCTAATTAACAAAACTAACAAATTTTGTTCCTTCTCAATCCTTGTAGGCAAATTAAGAAGGAAAAAGCTTGTTATTTCATCCTAATTATACATACAAATATGATAAGAATTCCAACGAGATAAAATTTATCATATTTAATGTGCATAATTATAATTAATGTCTTATACCATATATGATTTTAATCCCAAATATATATAATTCAATATAATTAGAGATGTTATGGCCAATCTATAATTTAACCAAACATGCATCACAAGACATCAAATAAAGCACAATTTTTAGGATATTTCCTTATATTTCTATAAATAACATCTTTATGCATAAAAAATGCAAGCATATAATACATTTATAAATTATATTTTTTTAACAATAATAATAAACCAAATTCCAAAAATAGTAGTCCAAAATAGTAAATATATTCCATGAATAACTCCTCTCAATATTTCCAAAAAATGAGAAGGAAATAAAAATAAGGGAAAAATAGAATTAAAATCAAATATAAAATATATTGCTATATTAACTAAGAAGATTCATGAAACAATTGGTAAAGGGTGCCTTTTTCTTAGCCTAGGAAGCTCAATTTTAGTTAGTTCAAAAGCCAAAATGTCTAACATTTTATTTCATGCATCTCTCTAAATTCAGTTTTCCCAAGAAGTATGAAAAGGAAATTCAACCAAGCATTCAACTTTCAACAAAAAATGAAAATGAAAGAAAACAATGAAAACCTAAGCAAGGCAAAGGCGTATAAGGGCTCTGATACCAATTGTAAGCTATTATAAGTAAACAAACATGCCCAAGTATGTAAACACAACAGAAACAAGGACTATACCTCCAGCCATTACTATAAAACATCACTGCATTTTCAAGCTTTAAGCAGAGCAAAGGATCATTGTACTTATTCAAGTTCTCTTAGAGATGGTGTAAGAGTCAGAAATAGCAAGGTACAAGACCTTTTGCAAGCTTCTGAATATATAGAACTGAAAACCAACATCATCCCATCAAGACATGATTACCAAGAGGAAGAGGGAATTCATACTAGGTATGGACTACTCACTATGAAATAAATGGAGGAAATAAATCAAAATTGGAGGAAATAAATCAAAACTGAAAGCAGCCATTTCGGGTAATTAAAATCAAGGGAATCAAAATTGAAGGCAGTCATTTCGAGTAATCAAAATCAAGAAAATCAAAATTGAAGGTATTTATTTCACATGTTCAACTAATAAAACTTAACCACTTTTATCCATCGTAATTTTTCTTTGTCCAATAGATTTCTGTGTGAGTTGTTTAAAGCTTTCAATGTTAATGTGATGGCTTTTTTATGCATATTTTTCTGCCTTTTGCTTTTTTTACTCCTTCAAAATTGTTAGTTGGCAACATATCAATGTGTTAATAAAAATGAAGCATGTCGCAAGCAGGTACACATGTAAGAACTTATCTTACAAGTAACTGCCAGATTCATTCAAGATGTCGCCACCTCCAGAAGCATAATCCAATATCTTCAGTTAAAAATGGATCCAAGAACGTAGGTGGCCTGTGGGAGGCCTATATTATCACTTGAACATGAACAACAATATCAATATGCTCACACTATGAAACAACATAGAGATTATTTGATTTTTGTACCAAAATTTAATATCTCCAGAAGAATAATTGCACCTCTTTTTATTCAAACTTCATATGAGTTCACAAATAATGAGAAAAATATATTTTATATATTTGCAGTATGATTTTAATTTTAATATATTCATTCATGATTTAAAATATTACAAAGAAGTAACATGTGTTTGTGTAGTTTACACTTTGCCCACTTGTATTAATTTCCATCCAAATTTATTTAATTTTGTCATATGTCAATCAAATATTCCTAATTATCTCTAATTTAACCCTAATTGTACCCACATTTTAATTTGACTCTAATCGTACTCGCATCATTCTCAATTTCCTCTTTTGCCCTAATTCAAAACCAAAGAAATTTTACAAAAAATAAAAAGTAAATATCTCTTTAGGATTTTGAATTTAGACAAAAGAGGAAATAGGGAATAATGTGATGAAATCAATGTTGCACATAATTGTCATATGATAAACCTATTAGATTTTGACAAAAAATTAATATAGATGGATAAAGTATTAACGATACAAATCAAATATTATATCTTTATGATGCTTTAAATTACAAATGAGTAAATTGAAACTATGATCACAACATACATAAATAAAGTATATTTTTTCAAAAAATAATGAAAATGTGCTATGAAGCCTTTTAAACGACCCTGCAAGCTGTTGGGGGGAAGTTTGGGATCATAGATAATACAAATCTAATATCATCCAATTCATCATTACTTGGAAAGATCAATAGAGATGGTGCACAAATGGTAAATCATTTTATTAAGTAGAGTAAGGCATGAAAATAACCCAACCCAACCCTTAGCACTTAGCCCAAACCCCCCCCCCCCCCCCCCCCCCCCACCCCACCCCCCCCCCCACCCCACACCACAAAAAAAAAAAAAAAAAA
>JANHAO010030794.1:0-10075 GCA_026873985.1 Saraca asoca
CCCCTAAACTTCTCACAATCTTTTACAAAGACCCATTTGAATAAAAAATTTTCAATTTAGTCCTTACAAATTTTCACTTTAGTCCCGATCTGTTTCGGCCCGCGGATTGGTCTGTATCCGTGCAGATTTGATCTGCTTAGACCACGGCCCGTTGGACTTGAACGGGTCTAATTTTAATAAGTTCAATCCGCTCCAAATCCGCGGACCAATCCGCTTGGCCCGCAGGCCAGCAGTCCATTTAACACCCCTAGGTATGGGTATAAGAAAAAGTATTCGCTGACAGATATGGGTATGAAAATCATACTCGTAATGGATATGGGTAGGATATGGGTATGAGAAAATATCTATATTTATATCCGTTTATCCGTTAAAATAAAAAATTATTTTTATATAAATAAAACAATATCGTTTTGAGTAGTGTATGTAATACCTAAAAAAATAAAATAAAACTGTTGGCTGAGGGACTAAAGTGAAATTTTGATATATTTCGTTGGGAGCATAACATAATTTCATATTTTTAGTAAGAACTTATTTAAAGTTAATGAAAAGTTTATGAGATCAAATTGTAATTTAGAAAAAAAATTTTAATTCTGACAGGTATACTCACCGTTACAAATCTGTACCTGAATCCGCTACAGTATTTATGGATACGGATAGGGTATAGATATAAAATGTTTTTACGGTTACGAGTATGAATATTGACATATTCATACGAATCCAACCCGTTGCGATCCCTGTGCGTAGGCGATAGGTATCTATTTTCACCTAACTAAATTTAAAGAAAATAAATAATACGTTATCATATTCACAAATACAATAAATAATAGATAAAGAAAATCTCGCGATAATGTGGGAATTTAAAAGGATGTTTACATCATATCATCAAATCATACTTCTGGTTTCAGTCATCAACCTAATTCTGATTGGGAGCTTCTACTCACTGTAAGTTTTCCTTTGCTTCTCTTTGTTGTATGAGTTGCAGTATTTTGTTATTTCTCGTTTTTGTTAAGTTAAATCGGTAGAATGTTGCTTACTTCCTACACCGTAAGTTTCAACGTGTCCTCAATCTCAAAATATCAAATTTATGGCCTAAATGTTGAACTCAGAAGCCCTAATGGACTATCTTAGACCCCAATTCGAGCATTCCTTAACTGAAAGCTCGCTGTTTCTCACCTCAATTCATGTCCATTGGAAGTTTTTCGGAGCCTTTTCTTTTTTTTTTCGACCATTGCCAGTAACCGAAGCTCCCTCTGCATGTGCTTCAAGGGTAGGTGTGCGCACACCATCTCATTCTATAATTTGATTCCAATTTGGGCGTTTTGGATTTTTTATCTGCACAAGTTGATTATTTAGCTGTTAAAGATTTCATGATTGAATCCATTGTTATGCCTAGCTTCCTAATGAGCTTAATTTTTTTTTTTTTTCAATGGTTGGAAGACTTACGAATTTTTATTTAATAATAGAAACATGTAGTTCTTGTAAGAGACGCTATGCAAACATCTTGTTGAGTATTTACCGATCGCTCTGTCATTCTTCCGGAATTCCCAAATCAGCTGAACCCAGAAGTAAGACCTCCAAAAATTCACTTTGTAATGTCTAATTTTCGTAAGCTATGATTATTAGATTTATAGCAAGAGAACTGTTCTGTGTTTCCTCAAGTGGTAAATCTATGAACTTGGATTGAAACCTAGCACCTCTCCTTTTCACCACTCTCCTTTGCCTACATGTTCATCTACAGCTGTCTAATGGCTTAGGAGAAAATTAATTGATATCTTGCAAAATATCCAGGATACATTTAAATTTAAAGTTGAAGTGGAGTCGACAGTAGATTATGGCAGATTTAGAAAATTTGCTTTTGGAGGCTGCGGGAAGAACTGGTACAGTGGAGAGAAACCAACACTCACTCCCACCTTCAAGGAGACGGCATGATGGTTCATCCTCAGATGGTGAGAGTGATTCTAGAGACGATGATTCAGATGAGGATGATTATGTAGGCAGAAAGCCCCCTGGATCACAAGTTCCTTTAAAGAAGAGATTAGATCCTACAGATAGAGATGATGATCAGGGCAGTCAAGAAGAAAGGAATGATAAAGGCGGTTGTTCTGATCATGAGGGAGCTAGTAGTGATGAATCTGATGTGGGTAGCGATCTATATAAAAATGATTACGACAGGCAAAAGCTGTCTGAAATGACTGAACTTCAAAGAGAGATGATCTTATCAGATAGGGCAACCAAAAAAGATGATAAAAATTTATTGGGAAAGATAGCATCAAAGCATGATAAAGGAAGGACCACCATGCCTAAGAAACAGACTCCTCCTCTCCCTTCATCTCGTATGCGTTCATCATCCAGATCTGCTGACAGGTCAGCTGCCAAGGATGATGCACTAAATGAATTACGAGCAAAGCGTTTGAAGCAGCAGGACCCAGGAGCTCATTGCAGACTGAGACAGGCATCTAGAAGTTCAGGTCCCCAACATTTGTCACCAAAGTGCAAAGCTTTTGCTTCAAGAAGTCTTAGCAGCTCAAGTGAAAGTGAGAGTGATAGTCACAGTGATGATGAAGGGTCAACTGCCGCTGAGGAAATTGTTGACAGTGATGATGACAGGGTGGTATCTGGGTTTGATGCACCATCATTTGAGGATATAAAGGAAATTACTATTCGCAGGTCAAAACTTGCAAAATGGTTTATGGAGCCTTTCTTTGAGGAGTTAATTGTTGGTTGCTTTGTAAGAGTTGGTATTGCTAGATCAAAGTCTGGACCTATCTACAGGCTCTGCATGGTGAAAAATGTTGATGCCACAGACCCCAATCAGCAGTACAATATAGAGAATAAAACTACACACAAGTACCTAAATATTATTTGGGGAAATGAGCATACCTCTGCTAGGTGGCAAATGGCTATGGTTTCTGAATCTGCTCCACTTGAAGAGGAGTTCAAACAGTGGGTTAAGGAAGTAGGGCAAAATGGTGGCCGGATGCCAACCAAGCAAGATGTGTTGGAGAAAAAGCAGGCTTTAGAAAAAACCAACACATTTGTCTACTCAGCAGCCACTGTGAAGCAGATGTTAAAAGAGAAAAAATCTGCCTCTTTGAGGCCGCTAAATATTGCAGCTGAGAAGGACCGACTCAGAAGGGAGTTGGAAATAGCACAAAGCAAGCATAATGAGGCAGAAGTGGAGAGGATAAAGACAAGACTGCAAGAATTGGAGGCATCCCGCCAAGTGAAGGAGAAAGACTCCAAGGCATTGCGGCTGGCAGAGATGAACAGAAAGAACAGGTTTGAGAACTTCAAAAATGCTTCTGAACTGAGACCAGTAAATACAAGTTTGAAAGCAGGGGAGGCAGGTTATGATCCATTTTCAAGGAGATGGACTAGATCAAGGAACTATTATGCTTCAAAACCTGGTGAAGGCGAAGGTGGGACTAATAGCACCAATAATAGTCCAGTGGTTGTTGCAAGCAGCAATGAAACAAGAGCTGCAGCAACAGCAGAGGCTGGTATAGTAGCAACTGCCGCAGCCCTGGAAGCGGCTGCTGGTGCTGGGAAGTTAGTAGATACAAGTGCTCCGGTGGATCAAGGGACAGAGTCAAATATGCTGCACAATTTTGAGCTGCCAATTTCGTTAGCTTTGCTTCAAAAGTCTGGTGGAGCACAAGGAGCTCAGTTGGGATTCATGTTAAGGAAGTCAAGAATAGAAGCAACAGTTGGGTTCCAAGTTCCGGACAATGATGGCAGGAGGCATGCGCTGACACTGGCGGTTAGCGACTACAAAAGAAGAAGAGGGCTTCTGTGAAATTTTTGTTGCTAACTACATCCATTGCATGCAGGCTGAGGGATACAGTTTTCATTTTATGTTACGCCAGATTAGGTCAACTGTTTCTTAAGGTGAAGGCTTTTTGCCTTGTCTCTTAAAATTGATGTGCCCTTGAACATGTTGAATCTTTCCCAAGTGATCTGTTTTCATATCTTGTTTTTTGATCCAGAAAAAAAAAATTGCAGAAGGAAGAATATTCAACTAAATGCAAGATAACAATGTTTATATGGTTTAATGTTGCTTTATTACCGGAGTTGCAATGTTGAAGTTGCAATTAAATACAAGTAAATACAATTCAATGGCAGCTGAAGTTGCAATTTTGATGAAATGGGTTCCGCCTGTTGGTAACTTGGTAATGCCATATGTTGGATATTAGTGGTCCACAAGCTGATAAAAATGAGATTATGAATATGCATGTTCCTATGGTTTTAAAAAAAAAAAAATTGAGGACAGATCACTTGCATCTTTTGGGAAATGTCAATTTAAAATTTTAAATGATTTTGAATAGGATAAAAGAAATGATCCCGAAACAAAAAATAATGGAAAATGCTTTAAATTAATGTGTAAATAACTCGTGCATTCGTGTGTACAAGCATCTGTTATTAACCAAAGTTCTTATTCTATTTTTTTAGAACAAAATGCAAATAATTATTAAGGTTTAGTGTTACATCATTTTCTTAAAGTTTTAAGTCCAATAAATATTCTTTTGAAGTTTTGAAAAAATTAAAAATGTTACAATTCCAAGGAAAAATATACTCTATGCCTTTAAAGTTTCATTGATTGACAAATTATCATTTTAAATTTTAAAAAATTATAAATTATAACTTTAAACTTTAAACATGTTACAAATTAATCTCTCAAAATTTGAAAAAAAAAACTATATAAATATTAATCGGTCATTAGTTTTAATTCTAAACAAGTAAATGTGTTATATATACATTATTAATGTCTTTTTGTTCTCTTATAAAGCACAAAATCTGCACTAAACTTATCATTAATTTCAATTGTTTTCCAAATTTAAGGCTATGATTTGTAGGTTGTTAAAATTTAAGGGGTAATTTGTTACTCAATAAAATTTTAAAGGGTGTAAAGTGCGTCCAATTAAAAAAAAAAAAGGAAAAGGCACATGATCCATAATTCTTTTTAATTATTTTTAGTGTAAATTTCAATTAATTGTGGATAAATTTTCTTCTGAACTAAATTACTATCAATTGAGGCTAGGTCTTTGGTGTGTTTAGGCTATGACTAAAAATAACCACTTTGAATGAATTATTACTAAAATTCAACTTGACTACATTTGAGGAGGTAAGATATTTTCTTTTTAATACTTTGAGTTTATTGTGTTAAAAAATACTTAGAAAGAGTCACATGTGGCTCATATATATTTTCTTGTTTCTTTTAAATGTAATTTTAACTTTTTCGATTTTTTAAAAATTTCAACAAAATTATTTGTAAAATTTAAAATTTGGAAAGATTATGTGAGACTATTTTTTTTATAGGGATTATTTGTAGTTTATCCTATGTTGATACTAGTGAAAACAAATATGCAAAAACCCTTTATCTCAATTAAATAATTTTTTGCTTAAATGTAATTTTGATCACTCTAAGATATAAATTGGGTGATTTTGATTTCTCTAATTTAAAATACTCAAATTTGAACCTTCTAATATTTCAATTGGCTTGATTTTAATTTTTTGATTAGACTCATGTCTTATTATTATTGATGGGAAAGCAAATATGAAGTCAAATAAAATATTTTTTATTCAATATGGTGCACCCTAATGCCTATATATATATATATATATATATACACACACACACACACACACAAAAACACAAAAACACATACTAGTTTGTATCTGTTATCGGTGATTTCTGACATCGGTTAGATGAGCCGGTATGGGCCTAGTGAGACGAGTCCAACTAAGAAAGGCTCTAGATCACTTAGAAGTGTTAAGCTCGTAAAGAGGGGGCGTCGGCTCACTGATCACGAGCACAAGATGGGAAGTAAGCTTAGGGACAAAAGTCCATGCTCGCCAAGCGGAACTGATCTCAGGTAGTCAAGAGGGGCAAGCTGCGTCCAAGATGCTCACCTTGTAAGCTCGAGCTTAGAATCAGTCCGCAGTGTCACAAATCACATGACTTACGTCCCAATCAAATGAACGACCTCTAATCCCAAGGTACGACCAGGTCTACTCAGTAGTCAAGAGCACATCTTCCTAGTCGACAAACCAGCCCTTGAGGGGAGACACCCACCTGTAGACCTCCTAAAGTAGAGTCTAAATTGTCTATACGGAACAGTTACATGATGTAACTAATGTATAAATTAGGAAATCACCATTATAACCTCTCCTACTTCTACAAATAGAGGGTCAGTCCATTGTAAAAGGGATATAGGGAGGAAGATAGGCGGAAGTTTTGTCAAAACACTGAGAGAGAGGCTTGTGGGAAATCTAATGTACTGTAACTTTGCCCATTTGAATAGTAAAAACCACCGCCTAAAGGCAAATACAATCAACATGAATGTAGGGCCAAATTAACTTTAGCCGAATCACGATAAAAATGCTCCTAGTGCCTATTTTTCTCCTTCTTCATTTCTTTTTCCTATTTGTTCACACACTTGCAACTTATATTTCGGGTGTTGACTAAGATCTAGGTCCACAAAACTAGATTTTATCTTCAATATTTTGGTACTAGAAGGAGAGCCCAGAACCTTTGACCTATTTTCCCTCCATTTCTGTGATTCATTGGGCAACCACGATGGTAAGAGGAAGAGTAACCAGGAGTGTCAATGTTGTCACTGGCCAACTCGAGGATCGTGTAAAATAATGAGAGTTATCACTGGGGGACTCAGCCTCCCCGACTGTAGGCATGTCTATCGTCCCCGCAATCGATGCTGTCAATAATGTGAGGCCATCGGCCTCCCACCAACCTATTGCTCTTGAGACTAATAGAATTTAGACCTGGCGTTAGCGTCAAGAAGCACTCCAAAGCGCAGTAAAAGAGATGGCCAAAATGGTTAGAGTGCTAGCTCAGGCACAAGTCCAAGGAGTGCAAAAACAAACTCAGGTTGCAGTATCAGGAAGGGGCCAACATGTTAATACAGCTTATCCCTCTCGCTCACGTAAAAGGTCAGAAGTTTGATGGCTCCATAAGAGCTATGGCGGTTAGTGATCTGAGAGCTCATGTCACTCAAGAAGCTCAGACAAGTCCAACTAGGGACACATCCCAAGTTATTATTCCTGTGATTAGGAGAAAGACAAAGGCTAACAATCTTCCGGCCAACGGTCTGGAGTACATGACCCGATGGTCAAAGAACTCCTCCGGAGGGTAAAGCAACTAGAAGAATGCCCTCGAACTCAAGACTGCCATGACCGCTACGAGGAGAGGACCCCATTCACCAGTGAGATAAAGAAGCAACCTCTCCCTCGCAAGCTAAAGGTGCCTGTAATCTCGCAATACAATGGGGACAATGACCCCTACGACCATCTGGACGTATTTAATATCCAGATGGATCTCCAGACGACAAACCCACTAGTTAAATGTTGAGTCTTCCCGGCTATGCTCAAGGATGTACCTTGAACTTGATTCAAGAATCTCCCAGCTCATAGCATTAACATTTGGAAAGAATTCCAAGAAAGATTCGTCAACCAATACAAGGCATTGAAAAGGTAGCTCATGCAGCCTTACCATCTCGTAATAGTCTTCCAGCAAGAGGGTGAACCACTAAAACACTACATCGCTCAATTCAGGTGCAAGATTAACAATGTAGAGTAACCATCCAATGAGAGTATCTTGACAGTGATCTCTGTAGGATTCCGCAAGGATAGAAAGCTATATGAAAGCATTTACAAATCCCCAATCAATAGCTTGGGAGAGTTCTGCGAGCGAGCTACTAAAGAAATTAGGTGGGAGGAGACCTTTGGTCTGAAGGAAATCGATCAAGGAGATGTAAGCAATGCTTCTGGTGACAACAAGCAAAGAAACCAGGTTAGTGATCCTAGATTCTGAACCATGAAAAGGGCTAGGGCTGAACAACCTCAACATCAGGGTTGCTTCAAAATTTATTATGTCCTCTCAGACACTCAAGACAAGATTTTTGCAGCTGAAAAAGATAAAAAGGACTTCAAGAAGCCTCCACCCCTTACAACTCCTAACAGGTTCAGAGGCAACAAAAGTAAATTCTGCGCCTATCACAACAACATTGTGCATCATACCTCAGAGTGCTAGACACTCAGGGATGCCATAGAAGACCTCATTAGGAGGGGTCGCCTGTGAGAGTATATGGTCGAGCCTTCGGGACAGTAACCCCAGGGCCCTAACAAGACCTTAACTAAGCATAGGCGTCCATAATCAAAACTATTTTTCATTTCTGTAAAATGATTTGGAAATTAATAAACATATTCTGAATCTCTATACTAATCTTTGCATGAAGTTTTTAGTAAATTACGATGCAAGAAAGTAAGCTCTTCTTGGAATTGATCAAGTCCAGTCGTGCATGACCTGACCCAGCTGCAAGATAGCTACCTAGTAATAAGATTACCACTCAGTTACAAGATCGCCACCCGACTACAAGATAGGCACCTAGTTACAAGATAACCACTTGGTAATAAGATTACCACCCTGTTACAAGATAACCACCTGGCTACAAGAGAGCCACTTGATAACAAGATTACCACCCGGCTATAAGATTACCATTCAGCTACGAGATAATCGATTAGCCACAAGGCAGTTGCTCAGGCACAGGATTACCAGCATCATTTTAGTTCTAGCATAAGATTGCCAACATTGCTTAAAGGAGTCACTAACCTTTCCATATGAGACCGCTATCTTAAGCATTTATGTGATTGACTTCTGAATGTCGTATTTGCTTGAATTGGTAGCTTCTGAGAGGCCCCCCGGAGCTCATTCCAGAGATGAATTGATGAATTACCAGCTTTCAAGTTGAGGCTCCCTGGAGCTCATTCCAGAGATGAATTGACGAATTGCTAACTTTCGAGTTGAGGCCCCCCGGAGCTTATTGTGGAAATGAATTGACAAATTGCCAGCTTTCAAGCTAAGGCCCTGTTGGGTTTGTCCGGTAGTCAGATCAAAAATTTCAAAAAAATTTCCAGAAATCCTAACTGAACAAACCATCCCAAATCACATTGGTCTTCGGTGCTCTAACAGTATACATATAAAATAGAAAATGTGACCAACCTTTGGCCTAGCTTGGCAGCAGAAGAAGCTTCGAAGCACATTAATAGAGCAGTCCAAACATTCTAACTCTACCGGTGATCCACGCCAGAAATTAGCTACAATTTGGTTTCAATTTTTGAAGCAAACAACTCCAATCCTTGTGCTAGCAAGATGAGAGAAGAATTTTCAGCTTCCAAAGCCAGAATTGGACTGAGAGAGTAAAACCCTAGCAGAGCTCGGGTTCTTCTTTTTCTTCATGGGTTTTCTCTGCGTCTCAACGTACTGTTTTCATTGGAAATACGTTGCTGGCAAAACAATGTTGTTTTGCCTTGCTGGAAAACCATTTTCCTACCCACCAATTTCTACAAATTGTAATTCGACCCCTGTAATTTCCATAAATTACACAAATTGTAGTTTGATTCCTGTAATTTCCACAAATTGTAGTTCGGTCCCTGAATATCTAGTATATCCTAATTGCAGCCAAAACTTATTTTTCATTTTGTGTGTGACCCAGTAGGTCCTCGAAATATTGACACAAGTCCAAAAATGTTCTTCAAACCATTTGAAGGCATATAAAATTAATCCAATTAATTTTAATTAATTTCTCTAAATTAATCACTTGTGAACTTTAAGCTATAAGCGGACTTTAGCAAGCCATTATAGCTATCCAAATTTTGACAGGAGTCATCAATGGTGACAAACCTGTCTGTGACCGATCTTAATGCATGATTGAATCCCTTCATTACCTATATCCGGATTAGTCAAAGGTGTGGATAAAAGTCAACCTTTATAACTAATCATAGTTTTTCAACCTCGTGAATTATTTGACTTAAATGAATCCGAGCACTCAAATCTAATTTGAGTATTGATTCAACCTTGTGCAAGGATTTAAATAGTCAAACTAATTCATTGAGTGGCCTCGGATATCACTCTAAAGAGTGGCAATGAATTCTTTCTTGATTAAGCAATATCTAACTGTATTTTCAGAAATACCTAACTCAAGTCTTTATTGTTCCTCATGAATAGAGTCATGTTTGGCTTGGTCAAAGTATAACCTTCCATACAAAAGATATCCCTCAA
>JANHAO010030795.1:0-10125 GCA_026873985.1 Saraca asoca
AGTCTTCTGCTGTGCAAGAGCTGGACTAAAGGTTAGTGAGCTCTTCTTTTACTCTAGATTTGATCTAGGTTGTTTTGAGACCTCATACCAATGGATCCTTGGGAGGTTTGCTCAGCCAAGAAGAGGAAAATTTTTTGAAATTTTTGGCCTCATCTCCCTTGTCTTGGCCAAGCAAACATTAGAATATTTCCACCACCCAGACTCAACTTTCAAGGTCAATCTACCATAGACGGTTCATGAGGTCCACCCACAGAAAGCAACCTATAGAAGTCATTTTGCTATAATCTAAATTGTCTTGTATATTTATTATTTAATGTAACATATTTATTGCTTGTATAATTACATTTGTAACCTCTCAGTCTCTATATATAAGAGGATGGAGATCATTGTAGGACATTCTGGAATCTGATACTATAATTCTGCCAGATTTCCACTAGATAAATAAAGTTATTGTGGACATAAGAATCAGTGATGTTCAATTTTAACCAAACCACATTAAAACCCTCTGTGTTCATCCTACTCTTCCTTTCCTTCCTTTGTTTTTTGTATTAAATTGATACGTTCGCAATCGGCTTGCAATTTGAGTCCAAAAGAATCTTTTGGCTTGGTTGGATTTAGACTGAACTGAAATCCACCATCAACAAATATAAAAGATGGTATTTTAATTTTGTAGAGACAAGAGAACAAGTTTCTGAATTAATAAGTAGAAAAAATTAAAAAAAAAGGACTATTAGTTTAGTGCAAATTTAACCTAATGCGCATTATGCACACAATTTCTTTGAATAGAGACTGCAAATGATAAAAGTCTTCAACCTTCACTTAATTGTAGTCTTCCTAGAAAGATTTGATTCCTTAGGTTGAGTATCTCGGCCAAATTGTCCAACAATCTTTTAATGTTTAGCACACTCTTTGTTACTCTATTATCCTCACTTTACAAGTAAGTCTCACCTCTAATATATGTAAAAAAGAGATAAACCAATGTGAATTATCTTGATTGTGAGAATTCGAATTTTGTGACGAAAATTAAAACTAAAAGTAAATTATTAAGGTAGGTAAAATATATATTGTTAAAAAATTTAATGAAATTATATTAATTTTTGAAGGGGCTACATATGATTTTTTAAAAAAAAAAAATCAGAAAACAAAGAAATTTTTTTGTATTTCAAAAGTTTTGGGAGCTTAATCCCCCCCCCCCCCCCCCAACCAACAACACAAACATTACAATGAGGTTTCACCTCTGCCTATGATCATTAGTTCAAATCCCTCTCAGTGCTAGATATTTTGGAGGGGAAGTCTTCGTATAAAGACATGATCACAAGTTCAAATCTCCCATAATGCTAGTCATCTTATTTGGTGAATAGCTCTTCTCAGAAAGATCTTTGTGGTACTCTAGAGCTAATGGAGTCATTGACTCTCAAGATTGATTGAATTTGATAATCACTTTCGAGTGAATTTCTACTTGATTGAATTTAACAGTAACCTTTGAGTAGATTTCTGTTGACAGAAAGTTCTAAGCCACTAATGCTTCCAATAGAATTGGGGAACTCTCCTTATTGTTATTTTTTGATAGTGAACACTGTCTTTATCAAAATATAAGGTAGCATTTGATTTACAAATTTTTTTTCACATTTTTGAGAATATTAAATTCTCATATTTAATTCAAATTTTAGAAAAATTTAACTGATAATATTTTTAGTGTAATATTCTCAAAAAATATTCTTATAGGGAATTGGTATCTTACATTTACATAATATGAGAATATTTTAATCATATAAAAAAAATTATTTTATCAATCACTCTATTAATATCTTTCTAACAATCCATTACCATCATTATTATTAACTATTGTCTACAATTATCACCTATTATCGTTGATCACTATCCTTCATCATCCATTATTGTTGATCACTGCTTTTCACTATTTATCGTTGTTGACCATCATCTTCTACCATCTACTGTCATTGATTACTGTTTATTATCATTAACAGATCAACTCTTCAATTTTGATTACTTAATTTTTTATGAAAATATATATTTTTAATAATTTAATAATATTTTTAAAAATATATAAAAATTAATTAAAATATAATATTATAATATTTTTATTAAATTAAACATAATAATATAATATTTTTGAGAATTATATTCCTGAGAGTCAAGCTATCAAAAATATTAAAATTTTTGAAAATATATGATTAGCCAATGAAAATTGAAAGTATCAATACCAGTGTTTCCATTCTTGCTCATACGTACATTCTCCAATTAATCAGACACCAACCCTGACCATAAATTGATTTCTTTTTGTAGTTAAAAAGAAAAAAGAAAAGAACATCAAGGTCTTGAGCTCATGAGCAATGACAAACCAATCCTTATCTTCCACGAGTACACGTTTTGAGAAGCCACACAAATGCATGTGAAGTTGGAGTCAACATGATTAGATACAACATTGCAGGTGAAAGCAACACTGAAGGAAACAAGGAAAGCTGCCTCAGACCACACACAGATCAAATTCCGGGAAAATCTATGGCTGTCTCGTTGCTTCTCTTTCACTATTAATAATGCTAAAGTTAGGCTGAGTCTGCCATCAAACAAAAACGAAATTAATGAAAGAGAGCTTCCAATAAACTGCAAAATAATGCAACTCTGAAGTTGGACTCAATTATTTCCCGCAAGTCCATGTTTATAGATTTTCAGATAGCTAGGCGCTGAAAATTGAAAAACAAAAGAAAATTCTAGTCCACAAAAATCAATACTAGTACTACTATTTTTCAATTTTTGATAGGATTTTTTTGAAATTATAATTGAACTAAATGTTTAATTATATGAAGTTTTAACTCATAAAAAATTAAAAGATAGATTAACTTATCTTCTTATATTTATAAAATAATATAATATATATGATAATATTTCATATATTGCTGCTGTAATCATAAATATACAATTGATATATAAAATATAAATTCATTTTTAACATGTGATTAATAGCAGAAATTTCTTTTTTTTTTCTTTTCTGAAATTCTTTCATTTTAAATAATGCAAACTTGATTGGCAAAGACAAACAGGCAAAGGCTGTGAACGTTGCTTGGGGAAAAGCAACACTGTATAAATTTTAGAGTAGAATCACATGAAGATTCATTATGGAAAAGAAAAAGGGGGAAAAGAAAAGCAAAGAAAAGAAAAGTAATGTTTTTGATATGCCAAAAAAAATATAGACAGAAAGTTTTTGTATTATTACAAATACCATATAAAAATCTGGCATTGTGTAGTCAAGTCGTCAATTTATTATTGTGTCACATTCATGTATCAATTAATTTTAAAGTGATCCTCTAAATAATATAAGCTTTTTGTACGCACATATATATCACTCAATTATATATGAATTCTTTATGGGGAAAGAAATTGAAAGCATATAGTGAGGTTGTCAATCAGTGGAGATTCTTTAACAGGAATTATCTTAGAAAATCATGTTAGTAATTGAGATTTTATCTTACCCCCAACAAATAATCTTATAATAATTTTAAATTGAAATTTGCAATCACAAAAATCATATTTTCTAATACACTTTTTGTCATATTTATTGTAGTCTATAATTCACAATTTTTTTCCAATAACATAGTAATATAGATAACTCATTTCTGTAGTACAAGTTAAAACAATGACAGTGCGATGGCATTGAATTTTTTTTTATTTTAGTAAATATCCATTTTCCTTCTTATGTAATTTTTTAATCATATTTTTATAAAATATTTTTTTAGTTTTATTCTTAAATAATATTAATTTATCCAATTTCATTCTTTGTTCAAATTCTTAATAAAAAGTTAATGTGAAAGATTCTAAGTTTACATGACTTAATTAATTAGCCGATTATATTTGCCCTCTTCTGTTAGGTTCAACGGCCTCGCTTTTTCTTTAATAATAAGAGAGAAGCAATCCAAATTATGCTAATGTTTCATTCTTTTTACTAAAAAAAATGGCATCATTGAGTCTAGTTGCAATGGATAAATATAGTCAACTCATTAGTTAAGTTACACAAGCTCCAAACCTTCCCTATTAACTTTTCATTAAGAATTTGAATGACATACTAATTGAATAATGATATTAAACAAATTAAATATTATTTTAAGATAAAATCAAGAAAAATATTTCATAAAGACAAGATTAAGAAAATTCACCAATCATAAGAATAAAAATGAATATTTATTCTTTTTTTTTTTATCTCTTGGTAATCATAAAGTGATTAGAATAAGAGGTGAGCAAAGACTCATCCATTGTTGGACACCATGAGAAATTGCAGGATCGCATTCAATTTTGTTGAGAGACATTCTATGTAGACAAGACAATCACAATCTAAAAGTATGAACGATCCAAATACATTCTTTATAGCTTGTCTATGAAAAATTTTACACAATTTATTTTGGAAGTGATAGAAGCTAAAATATATAAATATTTAGATGAAATTATCAGCAAGATGGAATCAAATATTAAAAAAGAAATCAAATTCATATGATCAACTGCAGTTGGAACCGTCCAAAGCAGCTGGGGGGCCATATTATAATAAACCCATCAACTCAAGAAAGCTTACAACTTTTTCTAAGTTATGACAATGACTCATATATATTTCCTTAGTAAAGTAAAGCTAATCCGCATGCATGAAGCATTTGCAAAGGCCATTATGCAAAAAGTCATTAGTCAACACTCAAAAACGCATTCATGGAATCAAAGAGTAACAAAAAGAGACAAGCTTAGCTTACCTTGCCATGTGCATTGATTTTCCTCCCTTCACTTTTCTTCTTAATCTTATTGAGGGATGGTGTGGAGGGCTAAGGAAAGATTTGAATCCTCTCAATTTTTATTTTTTTTTGGTTATCTTTTTGTCATATTGAAGAAAGATTAAAAAAATATCTTTTTAAGTTTAATTATATATAAAAAATTCTAATTTTTATTATATAAAATTTTTTATATTTATCTCTTAAATATAATAAAAACATCATAAAAATGAAAAAGGAAAAGTTATAACCGTCAACAAACCAATGGGCAAAAACTGCCAAAAGCTACAGCAAATAATAGAAAATTAGTGGGGAAAAAGAAAATAAAACTAGAAGGGTCCCCTCACCTTTGCTCCAATTTCTTGAAGTTTGGGATAGTTGATTTAGAAATCGGGATTCCTCAATTTATTATGTGTTAGTGTTGGAGAGAAATATATGGAACTTTAAATAAATCAGGTGGGTCTATGTGTGGGTCCACTAAAAAAATATCTTAATTCTATGCATTGAATTCTTATACATGTCTGCATGTTAGTGAGTATTTATAAGATATGATGACAAAAAAATTTGATTTTGAATATAATTAATTATAAATAATTGATTTAAAACAATAATTATAAATAAATTTATTCTATGCTTAATAAAAAAATATTCCAATTAAAATACTTTATTGTAACTTTTTAACACTACGTGATTTTGAAAAACGGAATTAGTTATAAAAATTTAAAATTGATTATGCAATTTTTCAATAGAATACTAAATATGCATTCAATTAAATTGGCTCTACATCATTGTGCCATATTTAAAAGAATTGTGCATTTCTCTCTCTCTAAATGTTTAGCCAAAATTTAACCGAAAAATATAAATCAACCCTTTTAACTATCTCAAATGTCTATATAATATAAAGTTTTAAATGTATAATTCAAATCTTTAACCTCATGACTTGTGCAATTTTACACATTTTATCATAATTCCATCCAATTCAATTGTATCTAAATACTATACTTACCACATTTTAGTATTACACCTTTTTTTAGTCTGTTTAAAGGGTTCACATGCTCATTGTTCTCTTCTTCTGGCTCCTTCCCCTCTTGTATTTAAATAGTTGGATGGAATTTGAATCGAAGACAATAACTTTTATAAATACAAAATGACTTTAATTTTATGCATATAAGGTATAGTTATATTTACATCAGTGACACATGAATCATTTTTATGTATCTTGTAATTTTTTTACATTCATATTATTTCATTTCACTTGTAAAAGAATATATGACCCAAAAATAAATTGTTTACTATTAATGTAAAAACAGTTGTATTTTACCCATGATGCATGAATCATAAATCCATAAAAAAAAAAATTTATGGTGTAATTGACACATTAAAAAATACCAGAAGGGTAATTTCCATGTTAAATGACAAGAAATAGAGGAGATGACATCATTTGATGTGTATAGGGCTAAAGAATGGATTAAAGTATTAAATGCTAGAAAGGGCCAAGGCAGAGGCCCCTCCGACCACCCTTGTCTGATTTCCACTGTCCCATGTCCCTTAGAACATGGAGGAAATTATGGTAGTCTTTCCTACTCCCTCTCTCTCTTCCTCTCTCTCGCTCCAAACACCATAAAAAGGCCTCATTGAACAACAAACACTTCCTAGCTCTTCAAGCAACAAAAGAAAACCCAGCAAAAGTGAAATAAATTAACACCAACCCCCCATAATTTAACTGCAATCCTACCAAAAACAAATCCATTCATTTGTTTACAATACTTTTCTCAATCTCCTCATCCATCCTTTATAACATAGGCCAGAAATCAAAAGTTTCTCATCCTTACAAACTTTCCCAGAAAACCAAAAGGAAGAAGTTACAAACAAAAGCATAAATAAAAGATACCGTTCATGGAGATTGAATCAGTCAAGTGCGAGTGCTGCGGTCTGAAAGAAGATTGCACGCAAGATTATATCGGCGAAGTGAAAGCCAAATTCGACGGAAAATGGCTTTGTGGATTGTGCTCGGAAGCGGTTAGAGACGAAGTCAGCAGAGGGAAGAAGCCGATTTTCGCCATGGAAGAAGCTGTGAAAGCTCACATGTCGTTCTGCCGGAAGTTCAAGTCGAATCCGGCGGTTCGGGTGGCAGACGGCATGAGGCAGATGCTGAGGAGAAGATCGAGTGATTTGTCGTCGTCGTCGGCGGCGATGGCTTCATCGAAGAAGTATTCGAGGACGTCGAGCACTTCACAAGTGGGGGATTCTTCCACTTTCAGATTGTACTGAATCTGAAACAGAGCAACGGAGGCTCTGTTTTGGTTGGAATAAGAAATAAAAAACTTAATAATAGGTTTGGGCTAAGTTTTTTTTTTTTTTTTTCTATCTTTTAATTTTGTACAGGGAGTGCTATTTTCAGATGAAGGGTCTTCTCCTTCTTCTGGTTTTTCTGATTTTCTTATCTAACTATTTTCTAATTTGATAGTCCTGTTTCTTCATTTCTTTCTTTCTTTCTTTTTTTTACTTTCTTTTTCATATCTTAAAATTCCCTCAACTGTCTTTGAAGAACGTATCAAACATTGAATCTTGCTTTCTTTCTTGGAAACCAATTTCATGGAACAAAAAATGTAATTGTAAGTGCTAAATTCATTCTGTAAAAAAGATAATTCATTCACATAAATAATTTGTGCTTCTAAGTTGCAAATTGGCTTATTTTGTATGTCATGAACAAAGAGAGAGTCTTTTGATATTAGGCATGAAAAACCTTACCTTACCCCTTTTTGCTTATAACTTTCCATGTTTATGTTTTTTCATGTGATAATAAAAATGACTAATTCACTGTAATTGCACACATAAATTGAACTTAAGATATAAAGTCAGCCAAAATCTTTTAAAGAACATCGAAAATCACTTAAACAAAAGATTTTTATCATTAATTAAGAGAAAGTTTTTTTGACTATAATGTAAATATTAAATAATAATAAAAATGATGAAATATGGATGATGGAAAAAAATTATACAAATGTTAATACAACTATGTTTGGATTTCTTTAATGACTAGAAGGATGAATAAGAGAACCCAAAGCAGAAATTTTGCATCCACTTTCCTTTCAGAAGATCTAAAATGAGCTAAAACTAACCCTGCAAGCCAAGTCAAGTATGATGCATTGTCCTCGAGCAAGTAAAACGAGTTGTTGAAAGATGAAGAAGATATTTGTTCATATCTGGCTTAGAAAACAATTATTGGACTCAACTAGTTCATATTACCTAAATAATATTCACGTCCGGTGTCTAATTAATCTATTACAAAATATAAGTACTACACTTTCTACTTTGCACAACAATTCTTAGGTCAATACATATGTCACATCACAATCTAAATTCATTGACATTAAGAAATTTTGATCCGTGACAACAACATTTACATAAAAATTAAACATTTAAATTATTAAATATTATTTATTTTAATATCTT
This sequence comes from Saraca asoca, assembly GCA_026873985.1. NCBI lineage: Eukaryota > Viridiplantae > Streptophyta > Magnoliopsida > Fabales > Fabaceae > Saraca > Saraca asoca. The sequence continues at coordinate 8,223 of JANHAO010030795.1, forward strand.
TTTTATGTGTCTTAACAAGTATAATAAGTAAAATTTTAAATATTTTTACACTTATTTAAAATAATTGCATCTACAATGATAAAATTGGATTTATCACTCCCTAAATAGATCATTTTGACTTGAATTATTATGAGATGTGCAGCAGTGCAGTGTAAAAAGACAGTTTTGTGTGCACATTAAATCATTAATAGCATGACATGTGTTAAAGAAAATAAATAAAAACTAAAAAAAAAAACCTACTATAATTGCAATTTTATTCAGCATTTGTTACATTATGAGTCATGAACATATATAGTACCATGATGAGTGAATGATGGAAAATGTAAATATGATTGCATGTAGTAAACGTAACTCCGCTAGTCGACTTCCCACACAATTTTATTGGGATAGTTTACGCCATAATCCTTAAGTCTTAAACCTAATTTGTGAATTTTAGCACTAATTCTATGAGAATGACCTCACTAATTACGACTTGTCTCAGATAATGATAGTTTCTTGTTATTTATATATTGTAGCTTTCTTCTAACTTGGGTTTTGTGGTTAATTATGATTTGTTCCCTTGGCGTAAACAATCTTCAAAGTTCTATGCCAAGAAACATCTAGGGTCCAAACATAATATTTTTGTTATAATTAAGGTAATTGATGATAATTAATAAGATTTGATTAAATTATATAATCATGATTGGAGGTGCCTTGTTGAAATCTAAGTCACGAAATGGCACTCAGTGCACATGGGATCAGATTCTTGAAGCTTTCATGCAACAGAAGGATTGCTTTGATTTTTCGTAGAGAATACAATTTATAATGTCAACCGTAAAATTAGAACACTTGTCTGTCGTTTGAGGGAATTCATAATGAAATATGAGTGGCAAGAGTGCCAAGTGGAAACTTTTCTTCATCACTTTGAATTTTGGAGTGGGCTGCAATACTCTCTTTTTCCTTTCAATTCAAGCATTTTATCTTCTTAATTAAATAACTTTTTGCTAATAAATACTAAACTTATTGGCCGTTGTTTTAATAAGTGATTACCAATTATATCTTTAAAATTTGAAAAACTATAAATTTAGGGTTCGATTAAAGATAGATACATGTTACAAATATAGCTTTAATAATAAGTTTGTCAATGTCAAAGATATTTTGATTATGTTAGATTAGTTAAGGATTTTATCCTCATTAAAACTTGATTATATATGAATGAAAAATTGATCTATGAAAATAATAGCAGATTCATTATCCAATTTGAATGAACTATATGACATACTATTTAATAAAGAATTAAAATTATGAATGAGATAATGTCATATGAATCATTTAAACAATTCATTAAAGTCGTCCCATTTTTTTTTAAAAAAAAAATTGATTAAAATGCATTTCACTTATAATGAAAATTAAGACCTACTTATTTTCCTACCTCAATTATATTTTAAGAAGGCAATGAAAAGTTAGTATTTTGAGAAGAAATAAAATCCACTCTACGATTAAGAAGAAGAATCTTAATGTGATTTTAAGTGATTAGAATAAACTAATTTGGGCAATACATTATTTCTCAAACCTCTAATATCTTTTCAATATGGCTAGAAAACAACTAGCTTGATGATAAAAAAAGACTGCTTGACATCTGCTTGTTTACCTGAATAAGAGGACCTATTTGCAAAACTAAAATGAAATAATGTGCTCAAAAGATTAAAAAGGTGATGCACTCCAATTAAAAGATAAACAACCATTAAATAAGTATTTCAAGTAGGATGAATTTCGATTTTAAATCACATAATTTTTACCTTATCTTTTGTTCCTTGAATAGATTTATCTCTCTCTCTCTCTCTCTCTCTCTCTCTCTCTCTCTCTCTCTCTCTCTCTCTCTCTATATTTATATATATATATATATATATAATTTATAAATAAA
>JANHAO010030796.1:0-10064 GCA_026873985.1 Saraca asoca
TGAATCTTTTATCACTAGTTTTCAAGGAAATTAAAATTGTACATTTCCATTGAATTTGGATTTTTGAAGAGTCTCCAAATGAGACGTTACCTTTCACCTTCTCATCAAGTTCTACAAACTTTTCTTTGAAACCACACATGTGATTGCTTGCTCCATTATCAAGGTACCATGAACTTTGGTTATCTGTCTCATCATTTTGAAGTGATAGCAACAAAGTTGTCTTTTCTTCTTGAACAACGTTGGCCTTTTCATCAAATTTATTAGTAGTATAGTGACATTCCTATAAGAAATGGCCAAATTTATGACAATTATAATGTTTAACATTAGACTTTTCATATCTCCTCTCATTTGTTCTTGGATAGCTACCTCTTTCATTTGGTCTTCCATGACCCCCATTGGATTGAGAGCTTCTCTCATCATTGTTTGAATTGTCACTATAACCTCTTCCTCTACCTCCTTGGCCATATATGGACCTATTCCTTATCCTGCTCCTTTTCCTCTTTGACTTTTCTCTCCTCCATCATCTTTCAAAGAGAACTTCGCTTGAAGAGCTTGAATTGGTGGGTTTTCCTTCTTCTTAATTTGTTATTCATAGGCTTGAAGAGAGCCAATGAGTTAATCAATACTTATGGCCTTTAGGTCATTTGATTATTCAATGGAAATATTAATAAACTCAAATTTTGAGTCAAGTGATTGAAGAATTTTCTTAACCACTCGTACATCTTCAATATTCTCTCCACAGTTCTTCATGGGATTAACATTTGCCAATACTTTATCAAAATAATATGAGATAGAATCTATCTCCTTCATGTGAAGAGATTCAAACCCAACCCATAAGGTTTGGAGATGCAACTTCTTCACCTTCTTAACTCCTTTGAAGACATTTTGAAGAATCTCCCATGATTCTTTGGCCTTTTTTTTGTAGTAGCAACCTTCTCAAACATACCTTCTTCCAAAGCCACATGGATGATGGATAAAGCTAGTTGATCTAACATGTGATTCCTAATTAGGGCTTGTCTTTGTGCTTGATTCAAGGTTCCTTAATTTCTTAGTTCTTCTTAACCTTTTTCTACAACATCCCATGCTTGTTGGCCACTAACGGTTGTCGAGATCAACAAAGATAAAGCTAAACTAACTAAGCTAATAGTTAAGATGAGTCAAGGTAAAATTCATAGAGACTATAGATTTACTTCTATGTGTTTATAGTGTAAATGGGGGGGGGGTTGGATATGTAATTAGAATATGAATTAAAACAAATAGTTAAAGTGCAAACAAACATAATTAAAAATGGAAAGGAAAGAAATTAAAATAGCTCAATTTAAGGAATTCTTGCAATCAATTATATTACTGATCCTTGACACTATTATTTCAGTCCCTCATTAACTGCTTAGCCAAAAAACTAATTAAGCCTAACACATAATTAATTCTCATTAATTTTTTTCTAAATTTGCCAACCACTCTTAGCACCCAGTTGACCTTTATTGCTAAATCAGTTAAAGCCTAACACCTCAACCAATTTACCAATAGCATTAAGATATGAAAATACTAAGTCTAATTAATCAAATTATCCAAGTAGCAACTTAACTAATTACCCCTAATTCTCTAAGAAAATTAACTTACTTAATAGCAAATCAAAATCCTATTGCTACTCTAACCAAACAACCACAAATAACAATAACTTGCCTATGGAAATTCAGCTAGCAATAAATCACAATGAACAATTAATTAAATGAACACCTTGATCAATCATGCAAAGTAATTATTAGAATTAAAATAGAGAATCAAGATAATTAAAATAAGAATAAATTAGAGTTACAAGTAAGTTTCACAATCAATAAAAGAATTATTGCAGAATTTCCCCAAGATTAAGATGGAGTTTAGCTATACATTAATGTAAAAATAAAAAAGCAAAATAAAAGGAAAGAAGAAACCTAATTAGGGCTAGAGCCTTGCCCTAGCAGAGCTTCTCTCCTTTCCCAACTTAGAGACAATACAAAAATGAATCTAAAAGTTATTACAATTGTGGCTTAGTTGAGTATTTATAGGCTCACTGCACTACCTCTTGTTTAGTTATTGATTAGGGTTGGAAGAAAACTTAATTGGACATGGGTCCCTTAATATGAAATGTAGCCTTATGTCTTAGGAGTCCAATGGCCTTAACCTTACATAAAAACTTGATTGCTAGCTGAAGTTATGGGTCAAAAATCAAGACAACTTTCCAAAATAGTCCAAACCATAATAGAATTTAGCACTTAAGTCCATACCCATGAAACAAATTTAAAATGGCATATTTTGACCTGAAGCCCTTCATGAAAGTTGTAAGAATAGATCTTAACTATCCTATGGGCTTAGGCTTGCATTGAAGTTATGGGTGGGGCTTTACTTATGATTAAAATACTAAAACTAGTTCTAAGTTACAGGTTAACACTCTATTTCAGCTTCAAGGCTTTATTCACCTCCAAAATGGTTGAAATGGGCTTTGGACTCTTCATAAAGTTTTCACATCTTTCTCTTAGCTCTCTAAAGACATAACATCACCCAAAACTGAGTTTAAAACTTAAGATATGCCTAAAAATTAGAAATAATGTAAATTTACTGAATAAATTCAATTAAACACAAAAATTGAGCAAATCATAAAACCAATTTCAAGTATCCAATTAACTACAAAAACATGACAAAAGATTAAGTATAGAGGAATATAAAATATGTATAAATTGTGTTCATCAACCACCAAGCAAGGCCTTTATGCTTATACATCAACTGCTATAATTCTCTTTTGTGAGCTTAGGAATAGGCATAATATTGTTAGTCATCTTCTGAGAATCTTAACCAAGCTCTAATGCCACTTTTTTGGAGGAAGAGTAATATTTTATATCTCTCACTTATATTAAAACTTCAAGTACAAAGGGATATATATAGTACTACTTGATGAATAGTGCATTAATATTCTAATAAATAATTCTCTTGGATCTAGATGCATGAATTCTTATATTTAGTGAATATGCATACATAATGAACTTGAACACTTTAGAAAACTAACAAACCCATGAACTTATATACTATGAAACTTCTAAAATTATTATTCAACAATAAGAATGATATGTTTTTGGTATTTTTCTATTTAGTGTCTTAAAGTTCAAACTAAACATTACTTAGGTCTCACTTGGTACATTATATATAAGGCTTGATAGTATAGGATAAACTGTACAATCATGATTTATACCATAAGTGAGACTTTCAAATGGATTGTATAGCTTATTTAAAAATCTCCTTTAAAATGTCACATTTTGTATAAGACTATCTACTTCATAGTGTCATAAGTCGACCTTGTGAATAATTTGAGGGGAAATAGAGCTCAATTTAACATAAATCTTCATGAAAAAATTAAGCATTTTATGAAGGCCTTATGGCACAAATTTTGGATCAATCCAAACTGTGTACTATTTTTTGATTTTTTTCCCATTTTAGGGGTATTTTAGTAATTTTGGCATGGTTCACTTGTCCAATGCAAGTAGAAAAGAATATGGTCACATTCCTTCAACTTTTAGCTTCACATCTATATAGATGGCCCAAATTCTCCACCTAGAGCTATGAGAAAAGGACTTATGTAAACTAACAAAAAGTATATCTACTTATGTCATATGATCTTTGGCCTAAAATGCTCTATATGGAGAGAGTCAGCAGCTTGTCAAAGGCTCATTGGGAGCATATTGGGGCCTTGTCAAGTGCTTGTTTAGGTTTTGTTGGCACTTAGTCTACGAGTCTTAGGAATGTGTTGGCTTGAAGCCTCCCCTACACACTCTAAACTATATAATGAGGCATATATTAAAAAGGAGTGGTGTCTCTCCTTATTTGATTATCCCTTACCCATTGCGTACTAGAGGCTACTTATGTGAGGCATTTTTGTGGCTTGGTTGTTTGGTTATTTTGGTTTTCTTGCTTATGTTGCCTTTGGACATGCTCACATAGCATTTTGGTTATATGGGCATCAAAATCTATAATGCCCTATCTATTTATCCAAGTGTGGCTTAAGTTTGTTGGAAGACTAGCATGTTTGCCAAAAGTGGCAAGCATGCATTGCACGATTTTGGCCAGAGATCTATCAGTCCATTACAGTTGCTATCAGAACCCATTTGTTAGAAAGCAGACCGGTGGCCACATGAACTTGACTTCATGGCAAGTGCTAGTCTTGCTAAGCACCCAATTTCTCACCAAGCACTCAGAAGAGCAGGGAGGGATGAGGGATAGACAAAAAGACATGGTAGGTAAGGTAGATCAGCTAGTGAGTTAGGTGGTGGGAAGGATTTCTCATTATATAAATGTGGATAACTGGATTAGATTTGTCTTGTTCAAGCTTATAAAGGTTGTAAAAAGGAGTGAACATTTCACAAACTTATGAAGAGACACTGTTAAGGACTTGGCCATATAGGTAGCAAGAGGTTGAAATGGATCTTATGCAAAAATGCAAGAATGTTAAAATTGAGGGAATGTTATTTATGCATTAGGTGCAAGCGTGTGTAGAAGTTGGTGGGCTTGCTATACAACGAGGATTTTAGTTATGTTGTCATTCATAATAGCATTGAAAGGAATGCAAACCATCTAAAGGATGTGAGAATTAACAGCCTATCTAGCAAGAGAAGCCTCGGTCTTACCAAGAAGGCTTGGCCATGGCTAGAAGGACAAATTAGCAATCAATGGAGCCAGAAGGTGAAGGCTTGGTCATGTAAACCACACCACAAAAACATCCAAAAGGATGCATCAATCAAGCAATCTAGTGGGAGAAATCCAATATTATGTTAGAAGGCATGATCATATTCGAGTCAAGGCGGTCCAGAGGGATCATTTCAAGATGCTAGGGAACTAGTGCATCATAGTCACTAGACAGACTTTGTGGTAATGATCTTGGAGAGCTCGCATTTGCTAGTACACAAGCATGTGATGCTCAAACTAGAGTAACAAACTACTCTATGCTAAACCTTTCCAAGCAAAAGTAGAAGAGCCATCAGAGGATGTGCTTGAAGTAGGCTATGGTGGCCTAGACATTAGAAGATATCACATGAGAGGTGCGAAAAGACACTAATCTTCACAGGAATGGTTATGATGGCTGTGATACTAGAGTGTATCAACTTTGAAATGCTAGTACTAGAGAGTGCAAAATCTTAAGAGAGATTATAAAGACCATAGTGTTAAAGAGCATTAACTTCAAAAAGTCTATAATGGCTGAGATGCCATAGGTTATCAATTTAGAGAGGGTTAGAGAATCTAATCAAGGGTGTAATAAAATGTGAGGTATTGTTAAACCCAACATGAGCAAGCTTGGAACCAAGGGATTAGTCTTGTATCTCACAACAGTGTAATGGGGTATTAGATGTGAAGAGTCTTTTGTTGTAGAGTCTTGAACACCAAGCATGTGCATGAGTTATAGAGGTAGAAAATTAAAAGTTACAGAGGTAGTGCATGTAAGCTGTAGAGGCAATGAGCATTCAAGTTGTAAAGGCAACAAAATTTAAGTTTCAGAGGAAGCTCACCAAGTTTACAGAGGTATCAAAATTTTCATGTAGCCAGCTCAATGAGGCATGTAAAAAGGAAGTCAAGGGAGGCACTAATGAGTAGTAGACTAAAGACTATCTTGATGCTATGTTAGAATAATGATGTCATCCTCTTGAAAGTCCTCAAGTGGTGTTAGCTCAAAGAGACAGGCTAGGAGTGGTCAAGGAAGAAGCTCAAAAGAGTAATCTAAAGACCCTTATGAAAAGTTTAAGGTAATAGCTCGTGGGGAGTAGGCTAAAGACCTTCATGGGAACTGAGTCAACTTAAGATGTCAATAAGGACATTGACTTTTTTAAGTTAGGGAGAATGTCACTGGTCATCCTTATGAGGCAAATGTGTTGGGTTTGACACAAAACTTTGTGAAAAAATTAAGCATTGTATGGAAAAATTGTGCTATTATTTTTCCAATTTCCCCATTTTAGGGGTATTTTGTTAATTTTGGCATGGTTCACTTGTCTTGTGTGGGTAGAAAGTACATGGCTTCTTTGCATTTTTAGCTTCACTTTCATATAAGATAGTGTAAAATCTCCATCCAAAGCTATGAGAAAAAGGACTTATGTCAACTCACAAAATATATATCTACTTACGCCATATGACCTTTGGCTCAAAATACTCTTTGGGGGGAGTGTTAATGGCTTGTTGGGGGCTCGTCGGGGCACATTGGGGCCTTGTTAGGTGATTCTTTAAGGCTAGTTGGCACTTAGTCTAGGGGGTCTTAGGACTTTGTTAATTTAAAGCCTCTCCTACACACACTAAACTATGAATAAGGCATATATCAATAAAGAGGAGTTGTCTTTCTCCCTATTCAATTGGCCCTTGCCTATTGTGCACTATAGACTACTTATGTAGGGTGTTCTTGTAGCTTGGTTGTTTTGTTTCTTTGATTTACTTGCTTATATTGTTTTCAAACAAGTGTATAGGATTTTGGTTATATGGGTGACAAAATCCATAATGCCCTGTTTATCTATCCAAGTGTGGCTTAAGTTCGTTAGAAAGCTAGCATGTTGGCCATGAGTGATAAGAATGTGTCATACAGTTTCAACTAGAGAGCTACCAGCTCGTGATAATTGGTATCAAAGCTTGGTTGCTAGAAGGCAATTCGAGTGGCCATATGAACTTGACTTCACATTAAGTGCTAGTTTTACTAAGTGTCCAAGTTCTCACCAAGCACTCAGACGAGTAATTAGGGAGGATAGGTTGACAAGAAGACATGGTGGGCTAGGTAGATTAGCTAGTGAATTGGGTGGTGGGAAAGAGTTCTCATCATGTCAAGATAGACAATTAGATTATATTTGACTTGTCCAAGCTTATAAGGGTTGTAAAAGGAGTGAACATTTCTTAAACTCATGAAAAGAAGCTGTCAAGGACTTGGCCATGAGGGAAACAAGCGGTTGGAGTGGATCTTAGGCAAAAATGTGAGATCGTTCAAACCAGGGTAATGTTAGTTATACATCGATTGCAAGCATGTGCAAAAGTCAATGGGCTTGTTATGTGCTCATTCATAGTAGCATTTGAGGGAATGCAAATCATCTAGAAGGATGTAAGAATTGATGGTCTATCTAGCAAGAGAAGCCTTGGTCTTGCCAATAAAGCTTGGCCATGTCCAAAGGGACAACTTAATAATTGATGGAGCTAGAGGTGAAGCCTTGGTCATGAAAGAATGTGTGACCACACTAAAAAAAAAATCCAAAAGGATGCATCAAATGGGTGATCTAGTGGGAGAAGTCTAACATTATGTCAAAGGGCATGATATATTCGAGTTGAGACAATCCAAAAAGGATCATTTCTAGATGCTAGGGAGCTAGTGCATCATAGTAAAAAAATAGACTTTATAGTAATGATCTTGGAGCTCAAATTTGTTGATGCACAAGCATGTGATGCTTGGGCTGAAGTGACAAACTACTCTATGCTTAACCCATCCAAGCAAAGGGGGGAGTCATAAGAAGATGCACCCAAAGTAGGCTGTGGTGGCCTAGACATTAGAACATGTCATATGAGAGGTACCAGAAGGCATTGATCTTTATAGGAGTGGTGGTGATGGCTATGATACATAAGTGTGTCAACTCTAAAATGCTAGCACTAGAGATTGCAAAATCTTAGAAGAGATCATGAGGACCATGGTGCAAGAGAGCATCAATTCCAAAAGAGTTATGATGGCTGAGATGCTAGAGGCTATCAATTTAAAGAGGGTTAAAGGATCCAATCGAGAGGTGTAGGAAAATTTGAGGTATTGTTTAGCCTAACACAAGCAAACTTGAGATTAAAGGATTAGTCTTGTATCTCATATTGGTGTAATGGGGCATTAGATATGGGGTGTCTTTTGTAGAAGAGTCCTGAACTCCAAATGCACTATAAGCTATAGAGGTAGCAAACCAAGAGTTATGAAGGTAGACATGTAAGCTGCAAAAGTAGTAAGAATTCAAGTTAGAGAGGCAATAAAATTCAAGTTTTAGAGGAACTTTAGTAAGTCTAAAGAGGAAGCAAATTTTTGATGGAGCCAGCTTAATGAGCTAAGCAAAGAAGAAGTCAAGGGAGTAGTTGATGAGTAGCAAACTAAAGACTATCCTAATGTTGTGTCAAGTTAAGCATGCCATCCTTTTGAAACTTTTCAAGTGGTGTTGGCTCAAAGAGATAAGTTGGGAGCGATCAAAGGAGAAGCTCGAAGGAGTAGGCTAAAGGCCCTCATGAAAAGTTTCAGGAAGTGGCTCGAAAGGAGTAAGCTGAAGACCTTCATGGGAGCTGTGTTAGATTGAGACATTAATGAGGATATTGACATTTTTTTTAGTGGGGGAGAATGTCACAAACCATCCCTATGAAAGATTTGAGGGGGCAAACATGCTCAACTTGACATGAAACTTTATGAAAAAATCAAGTATTGTAAGAGGCCTTATGGCTCAAATTCGGAAGCTATCTAACTTGTGTACTATTTTCCAATTTTTCCCCATTTTGGGGGTAATTTGTTAATTTTAGCATAGTTCACTTGTTTAGTGCAAGTAGAAAAGGACATGATCATGTTCCTTGCATTTTTAGCTTCATATCTATATAAAATGACGCAAAATCTCCACCCAAAGTTATAAGAAAAGGACTTATGTCAACTCACAAAAAGTATGTTTACTTATGCCAAATGACCTTTGGCTCAAAATGCTCTTTAAGAGAATGTCGACAGTTTGTTGGGGGCTCGTTAAGGGCACATTAGGGCCTTATCAAGTGATTGTTTAAGGCTTATTAGCACTTAGTCTAAAAGTTTTAGAAGTATGTTGCCTTGAAGCCTCTTTTACACACTCTAATCTATGTAATGAGGCATATATCTTTAAAAAGAAGTTGTCCCTTGCCCATTGCATACTAGAGGCTACTTCTATGGGGCATTCTTATGGCTCAGTTGTTCAGTTGCTACAGTTTACTTACTTATGTTGCCTTCAAACATGTTGTGCATAGGATTTTAGTTGTATGGCTGACAAAATCCCCAATGCCCCATCTATTTATCTAAGCATGGCTTAAGATTGTTAGAAGGCTAGCATGTTGCTAAGAGTGGCAAGCATGCACCGCATAGTTTCGACTAGATAGCTATTGGCCCATGACACATAGGAGAGAGATAAATACTAAATTATTAAAATTAAAAACAATTCTTTGATATCCTCATTTTTCTCTATTGTTAAGATAAATTCTAAATTGTTAAAATTAAAAGAATTCTTTTATACCCCTTTCTCTCATTTTATAATTTTCTTTTAAGATTTTATACCTAGTATTTGTTGAATTTTATATGCTTGAATTGATTTATTGTAAATTTTTTACTATTGCATTATACTTAAATTCACATATATGTATGTGTATGCATATTAGTGAAACATGTTATACTATTTTGTTATCATAGTGTAATTATTTAATTTATGTTATCATATTTTTCAAAAAAAGTTAATTTTATTGAAGAGCATCTTGGTCTAACTATGTGCTTCAAATTTATTTAGGATAATTTTATTGGCTCTTAATATCTGAAAGTATTTTTATCAAATAAATTATTTCTTAATACTGTACATTCTTATACAAAAATAGCAAACTAAATATATGATAGTTTTATATAAACATTTATCTTATACAATAACAAACCAAACATATTATAGTATACTAACTAATAAATACTATTAATTTTGGGTGTGATCGAAATCAAGACTTCTGACAACATTCTGATAATCAAGTCAGTAATATAGATAAGAGAATGTAATGTCCTAATGAGAGTGGAAAAAAAGACCATATATATGATAGTCTGCCAAATAGGTAGGCAATTCTAAAAAATAATTGCATTTATTGCTTGCTTATCCTATTTATACATTATACTATATAATGATCCTTATACTACATTATACAATGTGCCAAACAAGACTCTCACTACAACATTTCTGGCCTTTGGCAACACTTAACTCAGCAACAGTAAAAAACTATTGCCTATAACTAGAATAGGCAACAATTTTTTGTATTGTTGCCTTTGTTCATAATTTTAGGCAACAATCACTTAAAAC
>JANHAO010030797.1:0-10069 GCA_026873985.1 Saraca asoca
CTTCTTCTATAAATAGGATTACCTTGTTAGCAGAAGGGGGAGAGGCCAATCTTGTAAACAAAACTTCTATATATTATCAATAAAATTTTTGCCGTGGATGTAGGGTCGGTACCGCTTGGATTTGGCTGAATCACTTTAAAAACACTGTCTTTCCCTCTCCCTCTCCCTCTTGGCCATCCCTGACAACACTTCAAGAGTGGCATTGATTCCTGAACTCTACATCCTGTTGATCGAAATTCGGCTCCTCCGTGTGAACCAGGTTTCAACGACAACAGATTCTGATCGTACCTCTAGATTTATACACCCTATTTAGCTTAAATTTATTTCTCTCTTAGAAAACTCTCATCTCTTTGACCTAACCCCATATAGATCTTAACCAATTCCTAATATGAGTATCAAAAAGTTCTAAATGAGTAAATTATAAGCTCATATCAATCAATCTACAATTGTATATATATCTATATTGAGGCTATGGCAACAACCCTATTAGTTATGATGATAATATGACAAGGAATGTGTGATTGTGATTGTGATAGAATGTGAACTATGTGGCATTATTATTATGAAATATGATATTGTTTGAAACCTTGAAATTTCCCCATGATACATGGGTGATAAATGATGATAATCAGATATGATTGATGTGATGAGATGGGGTATATGAACTAGATCCTTGATCTGCGAGTTCTAATATAGAGCGAGGGATAAGGTAAAACTTAGAAGGATAAGGCTAGTAATTGTACAGGATAAGGTTAGAAAAGAGTAACAATGAGAATTTTTTATTATTATTATTTATCCTACTTCTGACCTGGATCGTTATTTTGAGAAATACTTAACGAGATATAATATGACTTGACAATGTGATGATTGATGCTAATGGCTTAAGGCTATTGAAAAATCATGGTTCTTTATAATGTGTTAATAATAATGTGGTGTGATGCTATTTAAAGGTTAGTCTCTAGAACTTATGACTTGTTTATTAAGCCTAGTATGAAATATGATTATATGGCTATGATGTACATATGTATTGTTATTATTAAGAAATTCATAAGATAGGTACAAATTTATCTCATTGAGCCCCAGACTCACTTTTTTGAGGACTACTTTTCATATTCTCAAGAATTTGCAGCTATTCCACCTCCTAAAAAGTAAAAATGAACAAAGACCCTATGGATATCACTGCTAATGTCTTTACTAATGCCATTGAGAGTTTTCTACAAGTGTACCAGATCAAGATTGACTATATTGCTATCTTAAACTTAGCTAGCTATGAGGTTTTACATGAAGTTGAGATTATTCCATTGGAAGCCCTAAATGTCCTTTTGATAATAGCCAATGGATACTTTGACCTTTAGGGTTTCAACCATCTATCTATACATTTTGCTTACTTTTAAAAATTTATAAATATAATGGCTATAAGATACCCTAAGGGCTATAAGATACCCTAAGGGCTTAGGTAATTTAACATATGCTTTTGATTTCATGACAATACATATGTTAATCTAATTTTTTGATTGCCTTTGCCCTAGTGGAGAAATGTGGGTAGTGTAAGGTTTAACTCCTAGAACTAGTTAGTTATTGGCATAGGTCTTTTGGAGATTTGTAGAAAACTTGTTGAAACTAATGTTTAAACTGGCATGTCTTGTTAGGCAATGCCTTTGTACATAATAAAAATATGTTTATATACTAATGTGTCTATCTTTCTTTCTATAAGTTTATTATTTCTCAACCAACCAAGTGAGATTAATTGAATCTAATTAGAAAGTATTGAAGTGAGTATGAGTAGAAAAAGATAAAAGAGATAGTAGTGACATGTTAGAGGCTGGTGATTATCAATTAGGGATTAATATTCACGTTGATCATGATTAGAGATTTGGGTCACGACATGCCACTTTCATAGTCCACAAACAATGACATTCTTTTTCTACCCAGTTTTTAAATTTTGCTTGGAAACAAGTTTTGGGCCAATTAATACATGTTAAAATCATCAAGTTACCATGTTAATATATATATATATATATAACAGTAAAAGCACTAAGATAACATGTTTAACATGATTTCTTGCAAGATTAAGACAAAAAGATAATTAATAAGATCTTTAACCAAGCAATTTTAACTTATGCAAACTAATCAAAATAGATCATCATCAAAACTTATAATAGGAAATATCATACCATAAGGGGTGTTCATAGTCTCCCCCTTTTTAATGTGACAACCTTGCATAAGAAAGACATATTAAAGTAAAAGATAAGCGATAAGAAGCAATGAAGCTTAATAATTTGGTTTGTCTTCTAGTTTAGTCTTCCTTGTTTTCAACTTGAAATGTCTTTCCATGCTCATGTCTTGTTTTTTTTTTTCTCTAAAACTTGGATTTTCTCATATTTCCCCCCTTTGGCATCATCAAAACATTTGAAAGTGTTGTTAGCAATCAATAGTGTATTTAATAAAGAAAGCTTTAAGGACCAAAAGTATCATAAATTCAAGAATACCTCCAAAAGTGTCACAAATTCAAGTATACCTAACAATTTTGTAAGATATGATAGCAAACACATATAAACTTTTAGTCACATTAATACCAATCATATGACACAATAAATTGCAACTAAATGCTATGTCATTAATAAGTAATCATTGCTACAAGGATTGGTCATCATAAAAAGCAATAAAGGGGAATCATTTAATAGATGCACTTCCAAAAAAGTAAAATCCTAAGAGTTGTATGCAATGAATGCATATGCAAAAAAAGTGCACAAGAAGCCTACATGAAAGTGTAGAGAACATGAGAAAAAGACAAGTCTATAGCTAGTTCTTAGAAAAATGACCAAGAGCATCCTTGACTTGTTACAAGATCATATTTGGCATGGAGCTTAATTATTATTGCAACATGAAACTCCATTGCCACACTATTTTCCTTGCAACCAAGTCTTCAAAGGCTAAGGACTTCTACTTCCAACCATCCTACCCAAGCTTTCAAGTGTTTACACTTCAACCATGACTTGTATTATTCTTGTTGCATGTTTCATTTGAAGTATATTGGTCATGAGTAGTGATGGAGTCACATGGGAGTGGACCCCACTCACTTCTCCAAACTTTTTTTAATATATTATAATTATTAGTATATTTATTGAATGTGTAATATTTGTTAGAGTATTGACCCTACTAATCTTTATAAGATGGTTTTTTAGCCCATTTAATTTTTTTAAGTATTTATTGATTAAAATCTGCTTAATGATTAAAAAAAGAATGAAAAAAAAACCTAAATGCATACAAAAATTTCACTTCATTCAAATATTTTTGAGAATTCTTATTATGTATATCAATGAACAAACAAATTTAGAAGATATACTTTTTAATCAAAGTACCATTTAAAAACAATAATTAATTTTGAAACATAAAACTTAAAATTATTATCAAAATAATAATTTAAATATTTTTTCTTAAATTATAAAAAAAATAAAAAATAAAACTTGAACACGAGCAATTTTTTTTGTTAATAATTGTGTAGAGAAAGTGGTGAGATTAAAATTTTTATATACAAATATTTGACCTATTAATATAAAAATCCGGCTATGCCACTAGTCATGAATGGAGATCGATCCAATAATAAGAGACATTTGAGGCTTAATAGGTTAACTTGAAGCATTCATATTAAGAAAAGATCATGCAAATCAACCGTAGTTGGAAGAAAAGAGTGCAAACCTCTTGGGTAGTCTCTTGAAGCATCTGGAATTGAAGATTTTCTGGCCAACCAAATAGCTTGATATTGTTTAATGATGTCTAGAGTGGAAAAACTTAAAGATTAATTCTCTGACACATTTTAGAGGGGTATGGAGGCAAGATTCATTGGAGTAGTCTTTGGAAGGTTGGAGAACTCTTAATAAATGAGGCTTGCATTAGAGATACGAAAGAGAGTTTGTACAACTTGCTTTCTTGGAGATGGAATTTCATTTTGTTAGTATAGATGCCCTAAAGATAACCAGTTGTAATGACATAAATACTACATGCTTAGTATATTTAATAAACACTATGTTTTGGCCTCTTTATCAATATAGTCTTAAATATATCTATGTTTGAAATATATATACTATCTTGGATAAAATCCTTGAAGTTGTAATTATGTACAAATAAATTACAATAGAGATTGTAATTATGAGATAATTTGTACATATAGTTATAATTTCTAAATATCGTTGGTGAATAATTGAGAAAACATGATTTCAATTATTCATTATTACCCAGCATATGTTATGTTATATTCTTTACAAGAATGCAGTGATCTCATATAATGTTTCATATGGAGATATCTGGACAAACATATGGGTATATGTTATTGAACATATAACTAGATTGACCTTCTATGAGAAACCATATAGACTGTTACCATGTGTTAATAGACTTCTCATGTGAAAGGTGGTGCAAATGATCCTTAGACTTGAGATTGATATAGTATCTTATGTATGGAGTCATGTACTTTAATTTTATTTTAACTTTGCACTCTTAAAGAGTAGATACAAATAATTTTGAGTACACCATGAAGTATATAAAGGCAATGATTGATCAAGATGGAATTCATCCTTCTTGGTAACAAGGAAAGATATTCAAAAGATGTTCTGGAACTTGTGCTATGATAAAAATCATAGGCCTATGTATTGATTGATACATAAAAAGAGTTTTATGTATGAATAATTGTGAGGTAGTATATGGCTAAACATGCATCATAGATTGGATGTTTATAGGGTTAACACTTGAATCATACCTTAAGTCCAATTTAAATATCAAGAGATGAATGGATTGAATTGCACACTAACACTTTATCACAAAAGGTTTTGATTTCTATAAATCTATTCCTCACATTTGGGTGGTCATGGTACTTTGCTAGATACCAATCTTGATTTATGAATTTGTTGAAACAATTTAGGGAAATTATGTTTAAATTAAAAAGAGTTTTAATTCAATTAAACTTATATAAGTTTGTAAACAAATTCATTATCAACATGCATGGAAACCTATTAGGTCACACACAATAGAATTTTTTTGATTTAAACTCAAAGGAAAGGCTAAAATATAAAATGTTATGAATTCAAGAGTTGAATTGGATAAATATCTTGAAAATATGAAATGATTAATTAAGTATTCTAATGTTATTAGAAGTGTTAATTAATCAAATATCTAATAATTCTAATGGAGATTATAATTATTAAATAATAGTAAATTTCTATATTTGATATTTAAATGTTAGAGAACATTTACATTAACCTTGGAGGAGATTTAGAATAGAGGAATGGTTCTTCACTTAAAAATTATTTTAAATTAATTAAGACAATTTAAGAATGATTATAAAAGGGAGTTTATGAGTATGGACTCGTAAGAAAGTGTTTAGGCTTGTTGGATATAAAGGCAGGAGCATTAGATTAAAAAGTGTGGACTCTTTAGGCCTAAGGGGTTGCACTAGCCGTGCATCCCATCTGCTTGGAGTGGACAGCATAAGTAATAGGCAATCCTATCTTATGTGCCATTTATAAAGCTACTTTACTCTTGTTTGTGCTCTAAACTCTCCTATTTAATGAGGAGAGAGGCCAAATCGATAATAACAATTGTTTCAACCCTAGTACATGTGTTGTGTGTCAAATTTCTTTGTGATCTCACTCATCTCCTTTTTGCATTCAAATACTCAACCCTTCCCTAGTGAATTATAATTCTTTGGAGAGCTAGCAACTCTTAAGCTAAGTAGCTGAATTTCTTGCTATACTAATTATTTGCACTTGGTGGAGGCTTTGAATCAACATGATTCATGTGGATTATCATTGGTGTTGAAGATCAAATTTGAAGGAGTTGTTTGAATACAATATGAAGGAGTTAATCGTGAGACTCACTCATGGAACCACTTGAAGATCAAACTTATATTTTGAAATATAGGATTCTGAGAACTATTCTTGCGAATGTATAACTTAAATTGCTAGTTTATGGTTTATTTAAATTATATATCGTTTTATGAATTAATTAATAACAACATGATTTAGGTTTAGGAAAATTTTAAAATTTCCGCTGAGTTGATTCATATGATCAACATATTTGATGTGCTTATATATGATTTTCCCAATAGTTGCTTGACATCTTTAGTTTTTAGCATTTTCATCACCAATCTCTTCATGTGTTGGAATAGGCAAGTTTTAAAAAGTTACAATCTCAAGATTTACACCACCTGAGGATTTGGAATCCAATCTAAGTATCTTGGTTTTGGAAGTGACTTCTTCATCTTCATCAATGGCTTTGGAAGTAAAAGCCATAAATTCATTTATCATACTTTCAAGTTTTGGATTTTGAAAAGGAACAGACTGTTCCCCCTTTAACTATTGCTCTCTTTTCTTCAAATCAGCATGCTTAATTATGCTTTCTTTCAAACTTGCTTTTTCCATATTTGAATAACAAGGCATATAGACTAGTTATTGGTGAGATTTGGTGTATATTGGGTTTTTTTTGGAGCCTAATCAGTTGTGGAATTAGGTTTTTCTTACTGATAATATGGCTCATTAGTTAGATCAATCATTTGTTTAGCTTTTTTGGTTTGATTGCTTGCTTTTTGGAGGAGGCATATGTACAATTGTACTTTGAAGTCTTGAAGATCTCGTCATGTTAGAGACATTACTTGCACTTCTACTCATCCTTCTTAGAGTTTTAGCATACTCTTTTAATTTGTGCTCTTTTTCTACACTAACTTTTTCTTTCCCTTTTCCACTAAAGTCTTCAAAATGCCTAAATTTTTTAGGAATAGGTACCTTAAAGAAGAAGATTCCTTTTGATTTAGAGGTAGAAGAAGTAGGATTGACCTCTATTTAAGTGTGAACATAATCGCTAAAGTCTTTTTAAAATCATTAGAGTCACTAGAGCTTGATTCGATGACTTGCTTTTTTTGAGTAAAGAAGCATTCTAAGATTCAAAATCAATAAGCAACTTTCTTTTCACACCATGCTTCTTTGTGACATAACTTTTAGGATCAATTACCTTCCTCTTTCTTGAAACAACATTTCATTCTTTTTCCTTTGTAAATTTGATTCTTTCTAATCATGTAGCATTAATAGTGTTTCTAGGAGTCACCAAGTGTCCTTCTTCTTTACTCAAGTCACCACCAAAATATTTGTAGTTTTGGAAATGAACAAAAACCATAAGGCAGAGGTGCATGGTTCTTATTTCTGACATGAATAAGGTGATGCATGATGATATGACCAAGATTTAGTTTGAAACCATATTTAATAGCCTACAACATGTACTAATAGAGCCATCTTTAGGATAAATAAATTGGCAAATAATGTAGAAGAGTCATGATTGAGCATCTAATGCTTTATTTATGAAGACGAACTTTGGTCATTTGAAATAATCTTAGAC
This sequence comes from Saraca asoca, assembly GCA_026873985.1. Classification (NCBI taxonomy): domain Eukaryota; kingdom Viridiplantae; phylum Streptophyta; class Magnoliopsida; order Fabales; family Fabaceae; genus Saraca; species Saraca asoca. The sequence goes on from JANHAO010030797.1 coordinate 7,384, forward strand.
CATTCATCAGCATTGTACGCATTCACATTCAACTTGCCTTTCTTTGGTGTTACACAAAAATCATCATTTGGAATTTTCAAGATTTTGTTGAGCAATTCAACAATGAGAGTGATTTCTTTTCTATTCACAAAGATAACCACACTAATATTAGTTCTCTTGGGGTTGATGTTAGCATAAAGCAATTGGGTGTATCAATTGTACATTTCATCATCAAGCTTGAGCAATTTCTCCTAACCTCATTTCTTTAACCAAGCAACATGTTTGAGTTGCTCTTTCTTGAATGACTCCAACTCCACAATACGATGAATAACACACTTCCTTTTTGCAATATGATTAGTGTATTAGGCTTTGGTTTCTAGGTGTGCAAAGAATGAGTTTGAGAGAGAGAGAATTTTGGTTTGGGAAGCCATAGGAGTAGGTTTGAATGAGTTTTGAATGGATTTGATGGCATGATTTTTATAGAGAGAGGTTAGGGTTCAATGTGTGAGAAAAAGAAATAAAATGGAATGTAGAGAGGGCTTTTTCTGATGACATAAATTTGGGAGAGAGTGTAGCACAAATTTGTGAAAGGAAAAAAGAAAAGCTACAAATTTATTCAGAAAAGCAGAAAAATAACGGTTTTTGGGGGTTGAAAATAGCAAAGGGAATAAGAAGAAGATGAACACGTTTTTTAATTTTATAAAAAAATTACAAATTTTATGGCAAAGTTACAACTTTTTCATAAAATTATGCAACTTATCTTGAAGTTATATTGAAGCAAAACCCATCTTTTAAGTATGATATTCCAATGGACACATAATTTGTAGAATAATAATAGTCTCATTCTCACACTAATTCACTTTCACACTTTAAGTGGTCCTATGCTTATGACTCATTTGCAATGCAAGACAAGGTGACTCAAAAAGAATTTGAATCCTTCCATTTTTTTTTTATTTCATCATTTTCTTGTTATATTAGAGAGAGTTAAACACATTTTTTTTGGTGCACTGAAACTTAAATTTTTTTTTATGTGTAATGTGTTTCATAATAAATTCTACATTTAGCTTTCTCTCATATAATAGAAAGATAACCAAAATCACAAGTAAAATCCATGCACAAAATGAGGCCCAAACATTTCTCTAATTGTTTAGAGGGAGGGTTATTTCTTGTTTATATTTGTTATTGGGCCTATCATCTATTCAATTTATATGTGTTTTTGAAAGTAACTAATGCATTATAACGAAGAGGCACAATTTTGAGTGGATTAGGTTTCTTTAGAGTATTTTTAATTCAAATCTTGTTCATTGCAATTTTTGTAATTAATATCATTATCATGCATTTTAGAAATAATTGTTATGATAGTATATTTTAGACTTTTTGATTGATGATAAAATAATAGATTATCCAACCATTACATATAACGATCATATTTATACTCTCTAGACTTATGAATAACGCTTTTAAGAAACCATAGTTTCTAACTCTTTTGTGCAAGAATCATAGGACGTGTTAGAACTGCATATATTTATTTTACTTTTTTTGGAATAAAATTTATATTATTTGGAACTTTGAGAGAATTTTGAATAATTTATTATTTATTTTAAAATTTATTTTTTTATCTTATATCTAACAATATATATATAAAAATTAAAAATATATATGTGATTTTATCAATTTTTTAAAAATTTGTTTTTATTTGTTTCAATTTTCAAGTTTCTTTTTTTTTTGTTGTTTAACTTATAATAAAAATAAAAAAAATAAAACACTAAAAATAAAAATGTTTAATTTTCATATGCTTTTATATTACACTTTGTTGACTTGTGAATTTGGTCAACTAAAGTTCAGAATCCCAAACTACAAATTGAGAGTGTAAAGAGAGAGAGAGAGAGAGAGGAAGAACAGGGAGACACTAGAAGTTTTTAACGTAATTTGGCTGAGTGCAATGCTTACATCTAAGGTTATTTTATTTCTCAGTATTTTTACCGAGTATTTGTTGTTTCTTTCTTCATTATCTCTGTATAATGATCTCATCCCCTTTTATAATAGTTGGGGTGTTACAGTACGAATGTAATTTAAAAGAATCATGAATTGATTACGATTACATAACAGATAATAACGAATTTTCATTAAAATAGGAAATTGAACAGATTTCCCTAAATTGATGCCTGGAAAAGTATGCTTCGACTTGCGGGATAGACCTTATCCTCAATAACTTGAGATTGCTGCTTTGACCCTTATTGACCAGCCATCTGAGTTTACATTTGACAACTTGGGGAATTGCTCCAACAACCTCAATCATCATTGAGCTGGGCCTTTATCAGCTGAGTGATTGCAGCTATTGAGATCGATTAAATTAGAAATTTATACAATCGAAGCTACCTAAACTGCTTATAGTATAGGCAACATCGAGTCAAGCCCTTGGATCATTTGGAGGATATTATCAACCAGATTAGGAGATGTAAATGGGGGGGAGGTTGGCAAAAACTAATCTAACAGAAAACTACACTAACATGGAGAAGCTAAAATGCAAGAAGATAAACTAACCAGCCAAGGGAATCAACTTGAGATTAATGCATCCTTGATCGCTAAATATTCATTCAATTGTTGATAATCATAAGAAGAATTCCTGAAATGATTAATGAGTCTTATGCAAAACTCAACCACAAATAATCCATCAAGATCTCAATGCATTGCTTAGTTTTCCTAT